>OMNZ01004978.1:0-14656 GCA_900303255.1 Lesueurigobius sanzi | reverse complement strand
TTGAGCACAAAATAAAAATAAAATCTGGCTCTATCCATTATTCTGTCATTGAAAATGTTGGCAATTTTGGCCATTTTTACATAAGATTAAAATAAACAAGGATTGTCTCTAAAAGTGGCAAGTCCCCAAAAATGGGGACGTTAGGGATTAAGAGGTTAAGGGGAGACGCTGCAGGAAAAACTATTTCTTTTTTTCAGTTTTCAGGTTTTGGGACAGTTTAATCTTTCACCTGGAAACAAATAAATGTCCTAATCTGTTCAATAAGGAGTGTAATTATTGCACTCATTCAATGTTCCTCCAAAGAACTATTCACCTTATTCAGGAAGTTGCGATGGGGGCCGCCATCTTGTGTTTCTGGTCAAATTGCAGGTCTAACTTGAGCTGATATTGGCTTGGATTTCAGTTATTCGTGAAACATGTAACATTTACAACAAACTGCTGTGTAAATATATCCATCATTGGTCCTTTAGAGTTCCTCAGAGACAATTAGCCAATTAGAGTGACAACAAAAAGTAATTTATTTAGATTATATCTCAAAAAGGTTATTTTATGACTTTTCTTACGTCGCCTCCACTGAAACTAAACCTGAGCCACACAAACTTATTTCCTTTGAGTTTTTTTGTGAGTTTTTTGTTCATTCCCATTTTATTTTTCTTCACTCTCTTACATTGACCAGCTCACAGGAAGTGCTAATGAAAACAGGAAATGCCTGTACAACAAAAGTGGGCGGGGCAGAATAAGGTGAATATGGGAAATTGTAACTTCAATGACCATTTTCTTAAAATACATTTTGGCAACAACATCTCCACTTTAGTAGCTCCTACAGACTCCAAACTTCCCAGTCTTGTATTTCACTATATTTTGAAGGTTTGTTCAGAGGGATTTTTCAATATTTGATTCCTAGTCTCATTTATTGCGTTTTGAACCCCAAAAACGAGGCAAAATTAGATTTTTTTACAGATTCATTCACTGGTTTATTCAAAAACGAAGCAAAATATTCAAAATCTCCTCTGAACAAATCTTTGCAACTAATTTATCAACAAAATAAAACTGTCTCTAACCCTTAAGGGTTGGTTTGCAAAATCAGATATCTCCATTTTGAATTTGTATTTATTTTTATTGCTGTACTCTATAAGTGAGACCAGATACGTAACAAATCACTTAATATTTCTAATGCACTAAAATAGATGTGACCATTAAAAACACTGGCTCACACATACACACCTATGCTTATTTCTGTCAATGGCATTTTTCTGTTTTTGCAAATGAACTCTTTATTTAGATTCCGTTGCCAAAAACCTTAAATTTTGGCCAGTTTTATGCCTTACATACTTAACTTTTATATGAAAACATAAAATGACAGAAAACTTCCAGTATATTTGTTGCTCATATTTACTGTATATCAGTCATACACAGCAAAGCTTTCTAATCTGTATCACTTCATATCACTGCAGTGTCTCCCCTGACGTAAGGAAATCATTTTGCTTGAGTACCTTTTAAAGTAGTTATTGAAGATTCCTAACTCATTGTTTTATATCCATTGGTGACGATGGGATCACGTTTGGCTGGTAATGTGACCAGTTCAGATTGTTGTATAATAGTGGGAAGTCCAGTCAGCTTCACCAGCCTTTGGTCATTTCAGCACTCAAATTGCTACAATAACAACAACAATTATTAAGTTATATCTTGAAAATACCAATGGAAAACTCCTGTGTGACTGAGAACTTGTAAACACCAATGCCATAAGTGCATATGACAGGTTTTAATCCTTGTGTAACTATGACTTCATTTGATGGATAATATTTATGAAGGTTATTCATCTTAGTTTTACTACAGTGAAGTGGATATTTAACAAAGAAAAGTTGGAAGGATGTACATGTTGCTTGAGTAGATCAAATTTGCAAGGACATTAACATGGCACTAAAATAAACAAAAACAAAAATGGCGTAAAGCTGTGATTTTGAAATATTTTATCCGTAAATATATCGTTATTGTGATATTTCTACTTTAAATCGTGATACCGATTTTAGGTCATATGGTCCCGCCCTACATGCACTAGATTGATAAAAAGTTCCACATGATTCTCACTCACTCATTTCTCATTTCAATTCATCATTTGCTAAGGCTAAATAAGGTGTAGTTATTATAAAGTGTTACCCTACGTTTTCTTTCCTGACTGGTCTACTCATTTGTCACACTAAATCGTAGAGCTAATGATTTTTCTAAATTGTTGGCTGTGGAGTGGAGTGCTAATTCCACCAAGCCAATGAAAGTAGTACGATTACATAATTGTGTTGAATTATGTATGTGTGATTCATTTTGGATCAGCAGTATCTTGTATCAGCTGTTAGCACAAGGAGAGCCTTTCTGCTTCACACTCATCGATCAGAGTGGATTTAAGCGATATAACTTGAGCTAATCATTGAAACATTTGAAATAGGAGATTTAATATTGACTATATGGGAAAGCTGTGATGCATTTTTCTATGTTAGTTTTTCTCCAAGGAAGCATGTTCAAACCTTGTGTTCCTTTCAACTGTTATGTTTCAGGAGTTCCAATCATTCCCCTCCCACTTATTGTTTCACATTCTCGTCGCTCACACTAGCTTTATGCTTTCACTAAATCAATGAATCTCCTCCTTGTTCATCCTCTAGGCCTGCTGTCTGACACATCTAATCTCAGAAATGCCAAACTACCCAAACAGTGTGTTCACTATCTCTACTCTGTAAGTCCAAACCGTCTCGGTCCAAAATCAGGAGTGCAATTCAATATCGTAAAATACAGATTATTGTCGGTTTTAAAGAGCAAACACACCAAATAAAATGTTCCCTGAGAAAGGTTCGCGAGCCGCAAGCCACCACAAGCGGTCCCCTGACCCACATTTGAGTACCGACCCAGTTGAGAACCACAGGATTATTAGACAAGACAAATATTGTGTTTTACTTCTGTCCTCCTATTTCCTTGATTCATTGTTGTCACATTGTGCATTTCCTCTTTGCCGCTCAAGAGTTTTCATTCAAGTAGACCCTCTCTCTCTCTCTCTCTCTCTCTCTCTCTCTCTCTCTCTCTCTCTCTCTCTCTCTCTCTCTCTCTCTCCCTCTCTCTCTCTCTCTATCCCTTCTCTGGCTATGCTTTGTACCCTCCGCTTTTTCTCCCTCCATCTCGCTCCCTCCTCGCCTCTCTCTCAGCATGCTAATGTCCTTTCTTGTTTCCTAGGAAACTATTATGGGACCCCCAAGCCTCCGCGGCAGCCCATCATCGGGACAGTGATCCTCGGTGCTCCAGACTCACGGCAGTCCACCCCGAAGCGCACCAAGTCCTACAATGACATGCAAAACGCCCGAGTAGTGCCTGCTGACGACGACGATGACGACCAGGCCTCGGAAATGAACAACAGTTTCACAGGTGGGCCCCTCGCTGCATCTAACGCCGCATGAATCCCTTCATTGCATACCTATTTATCTTAAGGTATGCAAAGTAAACATTTTTGTAGCTTTATTATTATATTAATCAGTAACATAGCCTACTTAGTGGTGTTTCAGGCTAACATTTTAATTCCTACATGCATGTTTCTGTAAGTTAGTACAACTTTCTCCTATCTCAAAACACTTGCTGAGACTTAAGAGAAGATAAGATAGTACTTTATTGATCTCACAATGGATAAATGTACTTGTTACAACAACTCTTAAGACAGGATCACACAGGGGGGTGCACAGAGTCAGGAAAATGTGCCACCAAAGAAGAAAATAAGTTTGCAAACAGGTAGTAATAATAATACTAGTGTGAAATAAAACTAAAATAAAATAAATGTCTCTTAGCATCTATTGATATCACTGAATAAAAAGTAAGATAAACTCTACAGGAAGAATATCCAATTGAATGTATACGTCCATAGATATACAGTATGCGTAGGAGATGGAGGCAATACCGCAGCAGTGTCCGTTCCCTGCCTTGAGGATCATAGTGAAGGCCCGTCCTCGTCACAGTATCCAGTCCATGACACTCATTTCAAATCCAGACACTTTCACTGAACTTGTTCTTTTCATGTCTGTTTGTCAAATTGATTTCCGCGCACAATAAAGCTGATTATTCCCTTTTTCAATCACTGCTGACATGCCAGTCTAAGGCTCCTGCTTGCCATTTTACTTAAAAGTACAGATATGGAACAATTATGGTGGTTTATGTTCAATCATTACGTCTTGCTTGTGCTGGTGATTCAACTTGTCAGACTGCAAACACTCATCTGCACATCTGCCTGTAAGGAGGGTGCAAAAAGAAATATTACTAAACATATAGAAGTCAATTCAAAGATTATAGGCCAAGATTCTTCATCTGTACTCTGTAGTTGAAGTGTAGGACGTTTCGATCTTAGTCCAAAGATCTTCCTAAGATCGTACTAAGAGCGAAACGTCCTACACTTCAACTACAGAGTACAGATGAAGACTGAAGAATCTTGGCCTACGATGGACAACTCCTGTATGAAAACCTCCACAGAATTCAAAGATTAGTGAATTGATTAGTTAGATTGGTTATTTGCATTTTTCCCCTGCAAAGGCTCCCTTTATGAAAACAACAGTAATGTTCTAAAAGCCCCTTTTTCTGTAAATTTAAGACCGGGCTAATGAAAGTAATTAACTACATTCTTTGCTTTTTAACTAAGCGTCTCCCCCAGGCTGTGTTGTTTTCCTGATGCTGGGAATGTATGCTCTCTGTGTCCCCATGCCAAGCTGCAGTGGGTGAATTAGCATTTGATCAAGTCTGAAAGGCCCAGGAAGTGTAGGAGCACAGTGGGCCAGAGTGGTGGCTGAGGGGGTAGGGTTGATTGTGCTTTCAGGAGAGAGGAGTTTATGGGTGGGGCAGTGGAGTTGGGTAAAGCGGGGGTTTGGTAGTTTGGAAAGCACTGTTCCTGAATACATTTGCATAGTCCAGTAAAGGCATGGTGGGAAAATATGTTCGCTGTAGTATGTGTAATATACATAACAGTTTTAGTTGCATGAACCATGTTGCTGCATGTTTTTGTTTTTGCATGAAACATAAACTTTCTTTTCTCTCTTTTTGTTTGTTGTTTTGTGCTTTGCCTTGCCCAGGATCCTTAGTCCGTAGTCTCTTCCCCTCTCCTCTGCTGTGCACAGGTAACCCAAATGACCCGGACGAGAGCCGCGGTGGTATCCTCCGGCCCTACGCAGCACACGCTCCCATTGGTCTGAACAATGCAGCCATCTCCACAGCAGACAGCGGGCAACAGACACTGGCTGAGCCACAGGTTTCTCCTGATGACCCTCTGGGACCACTGCCTGAGAACTGGGAGATGGCCTACACTGAAAATGGAGAACTCTACTTTATAGAGTATGTACACGGTTTATTTCACCTCTGGCTTCTCTGTATTTTACCTGCATTCTTGTTCGCCTATTGGCTTCCCACTGTCATTGTACTTTAAGGCCTTCCCTCTCCACTTGCCCCGCCCCTGGTGCCACTGCCTTCCTGTTAATTCCAACAGCCCCGATCTCTGAAGGAGATCAGATCTGATCACCTGACTACTCCACCTCTCTGTCTTCCAGCAGCACAGCAGAGGCGCCCCACACAGTTATGGCTGTGTGTTCACAGGGCTCGTATGTCTATTTATTACAAATATATGATCATTATCAGGAACTGTCAGTGCACTTCTGCCTGTGTTGCCTGTTATTGTCAGTGTTTTCTGCAGATGCTTCTTACAAACATGCTGACGTGCTTGTTTCTGTAATTCTCATTGACGCACTCTTGCCCCTGCTGTGCTTTTATAAATTGCATTGACAGCTTTTGTTGAATCATGTTCTTGTCTGTTTGTTTCCTCTCAGCCACAACACAAAGACCACGTCATGGCTGGATCCTCGGTGCAGAGACAAAGGCTCGCGACCACTGGAGGAGTGTGATGACGATGGTGAGCTCCAGATCATTTACACAACACTAACGACATTAACACACCAGTGAAGTGCCATGAGTGGTCAGGTGCTGCCTACTGTCTGTTGTTGTAAAGCTCCTTTGTGCACCATTGGAAGCACTCGTGTTGTGAGCAGTATTTGTAGTTTGATTAAAAAGTCAAGATCTGCAATGGAAGAAAATCTTAATACTATTTCATAGCAGTAAGATTTGGATAAGCCTCAAAAGGTTCAGTTTATGTTTAGTTTTAAAATTGCACCATCCAGTGGTCACACGAAAAGTTGCACTAACAAGTACTAAGTAAACAGTGTTTGCTGTTGATGCTGTGATGTCTTTTGAAACTAAGGAGGTTTGTTTTGTTTCTTGTTTTTCTCTGGGCTGCTTATTTTCCATCCTTTATTTGCTTTCCTCCCCATATTTCCTCCACACAACCTTTTCTACCCATCTTTGCTCTCTTCATTTTGTTTTCTTGTCTCATCCTGCTTTCGTCGTGGAGAAGAAGGGATACATACAGAGGACCTGGAGAGTGAATTAGGTAGGTGCATTTGCATTAAACACAGGACATGTTCATGGTTTACAGTGTGTTGTATAATCCTACTATGCATACCAACGCAAACGGTAATGCCATATGCTATTTGTCAGCGCCGAACTGGAAGCGTTTTCCTCTTCAACTGAGCGTTAATGCCTTGCACATTTACTATGGCCTAACGTGGAAGCAGTTCAGAACATGACTGTTGGTAGTATAGAACAGAAGAACACGTAACTGAATCCTTTGCAGTGTTGAGACTTCTGTGGCTGTGGGAGTAACATCACACAGTAACAACACAGTAACTTTGCGTTAGTGGGTACCAACAAAACAGCCATTACCTCAGTATCAAATCGTTAGCTCCAGAACATGCAATACTGCTGTGGATCCTAGCTTTATATGTCTCTGGATCCACTTGACAGAAGCAAAAGCTCAGCTGGTGATCACAGCGATTTGTAGCATGAAAAAACAAGGTTGTTATGAAATGAGCTGTACATGTCAAAGAAGACACTGAGTGTCTGGCTCTGGCTCTTATTATTGCTGGCCTTGCTGAGAGTCTGTGATTATTGATTGTGAAACTCAATCTCTCTTAAAAGTTGTATATTGGACTTGGGAAAATCCCACAGTAACATAAGAAGTTAATGTGTCTGGAATCAAATACTGCAGAGGAAAACCATTGGAGTGGTACCAAAGAGTTTGTGTTGGCCACTTCCTACTGTACACGGTTTACTAGGAGACCATTTGATATTGAGACGAGAGATACATGGATGTAATACCTGTATATGTAATATTATAAACCAGAAAATGTAAAAACAAACAAAACCATATTCATTGATTAATTGATTAAAAGTAAATGCAGGTTTTACAAAATGCTCATGGTGTGTGTTTGTTGTATTTTCCAGAATTACCTCCAGGATGGGAGAGAATAGATGACCCAGTGTATGGTGTATATTATGTTGAGTAAGTTCCTCTTGTATGTCCCATAACCATTGTCCAACCAAGTATGTTGGCACCATAGCGTGTACATTAATGATGGAGGTACAATTGGCTAGTTCTCCGTGAAGCTACAGTAGTTAGTGTTCAGGTTGCTGGCTCCAGAAGCTCCTATTGACTTTCCAATGAATCTTTTTGGACTCTCTTTAACTCATTATTGGAAATAGTCTTGTTAATATGACCCTCAAGTGCTTGTCTTAACACGCGCTACACCGTCCTGTTCTTTGTCTTTTAAAGAGAACGGACCTCGCACATACCAAACAAAATGCAACATGGCGGTGGTTCAGATGCTAGCATGAATTGGCTTTGTTAGCTGAACACTATGGGGAATGCCATGCAGGCTACCTCCATCTTTGATATACACTCTCTATGGCACTTATATTATTAGCTTAGCAGTTTTGATTGATTTAGCCAGCCACAAGAAACCACAAGTTAGTTTTCTTTTTGCCAGTGGACACGGGATCGGCTTTTCATTTGTTTTCGCTATTTTACCGTAACTTGCTCCTAATTCGTCAATTTATATCATGTGACTACATCTTCCCGTTTTTGACATGTAAGCCTGGCTGCCACATTTATTTGCCCAGGAATCCAGATGGGAATTTGAGGACAACGCTAGCTTAAACTAATCCAAACTAACTGTAAACCTAACCTTAAAAATAGTAAAATGAATGGAAAAAGCCCTTTCGCATCTTGGAAGAAAAAAAATTGCGGCATGGCCATGATTTTTCTAGTTTTGAGGACAGATACATTGGAAGTGTGATTGTAGCTTTTGCATGTTTGAGTGGGCCATGATCCGGACACAAGTGCACAACTTCCATTTTATGATGAAACTAAAATCAATTAAGATTAGGGTTAGGGTTATCGTTAGGTCTTGTGAATTTATGTAAAAGTTTCAACGCCATGCACACCGGACAGTAGGCTAATTAGAATGTTACCACCTGATACGAACTGACGAATTGGGAGAAAGTTACGGAAAAATAGCGTAAAGGCTCGAAAAACCAGTCCCGGCTACATATCCACTGCCTTTCTATTTCCATCCAAGGCAAACTAATGCGTTATCTGGTTGTGACTAGTAGCCAGGTGACCAAGCCAGTGGACAGACTTCCAAGGTAACCTTGTTGTGTCTGTGTCACAGTCATATCAATAGAAAGACGCAGTATGAAAACCCGGTGGTGGAGGCTCGGCGCCGCAAAATCCTGGAGCAGCAGCCGCAGCAGCCGCAGCCTCCTGAAGGTGAGCGGTATATTCGAGGTTCGTTTCCTGCCCTGGCACGGCATCATTTCTTTCTTTCTTTGTGTTGGTCTCGTCTTTATTGTGAGAGTGTCTGTGCCACGGGTTTGGACCAGCTGCGTCTCTATGTGTCTGTGATGATGATGATGAAGGCCGTGCACTTTGAATCAGAAACTTGAACATCTCACAAATGTTGTTTCTGCATCTGCACTGGTCCAAATCCTGGTGCTGTCGTCTTGTGTGTATGATTTTATTTACGTGTGTTACAATCATTAGTGCTGTGTTTTCATTCATAAATGTAGGGTGGAAAATGTATCTTTTAACCAACCAAGTACCACAATAAATGGATTACTACATACAGTGCAGAGGAAGGTAGTACTCAATTACATTTACGCAAGTGTACTTTAGTAACTTTTAAGTAACTATTCTTTTTGCTGTATCTTGATAAATGTTTTGGAGTTTATCTTCTAGAATTGCCAGAATTTTCATAGTATTATTTTATATGTCAAATTATATCAACACTAAAAAACTCAGTGGGCCTACTCGAGAAGTATTTCCATAAAGTACTTTTTTTTAGTTCTCTAATTACTGCTACTACTGGTCAGACAGCACTAAAACAAGAAAGGTCTCACCCAATACTTTTTATTATTAATTTGACAGTGGTACAGCCTCTCAACCCTCAAAAAGGCAAAAAGGGAGTAAAATATGCTTTACATGAAATTACTTCCTGACTTAAACGGCAAAAGACTCTGATTGTACATGTTATTCTTTTATATAAGTAAACCTTGTGTCACTAAGAGCTACCATACTTACTCCTTCATGAGACTGCTGCCCTAACGGGGACCAGGCCAAAAGCGATCGTTTAAAGGATACTACGTAGACAGCGACATATGTCAATAACACGATGTGCTTCAAGCTTTGTGCGTGAGTGTGGTTTGTGTCTAAATGTTTACATGCTTCATCTGCGTATGTGGATATAACAAAATGTGAATGAATTTACTTAAACAGAGTGGATAGAGGAGCACTCAGCAGCAGCTCCTTTGGCCAACTATGTTCCAAATCATCTGGAGACATACAGGGACCCTCAGGTCCTGCCCACTCTACCTGCGGGCCCCACTGGAGTCAAACGTAATACAGCTTTCTTCTGTCTACAGCTGGATGTAAGGATGTTATTGACAAACAAACTCTAAGACTCTCTCCATTGCTCTGTAGGAGGGAAGCCTTTCTTTACCAGAAACCCAGCTGAACTCAAAGGAACTTTCATCAACACGAAGCTAAAGAAGAGCCGGCGTGGGTTTGGTTTTACTGTTGTCGGGGGAGACGAGCCTGACGAGTTCCTCCAGATCAAGAGCCTGGTGCTGGATGGACCTGCGGCGGTGGATGGCAAGATGGAGACAGGTGCAGTACACAGACTCCAACCACAGGGGGCACTCTTGTAATGGTTTACTGCAGGATTGTGATGTTTATGTTGTAGTTTTTTTTAAAACAAATTCTTTTCCACAAAAATCAATCAATGAATATGAAGGTCCATAGATTTGTGCAGACATAAGCTACACTTTATGATATGTATGAATAATGAGAGTTTTAACTTAAGCCTAAATGAATCACTTATAATAACATAATAATGTAACATAAACAGTCGGCCTAATGAAAGGTCTCATAATAAGTCTGTCTTTATAGAACATAACTAAAATAATAATATTTATATTATTTAAAATAATAATAAAGTTGAATTTATGGTGTCTATCGTTGCTCTGGCTTTAACTAAAAACTAGTCAGGTTTTTTTTTTTTAATTATGTTTTAATTCTTTTAAGAAAATTGAACTGAATTAGGTAAAAATAAAATGCATACAATTGTATTTTTCGTCAAATCTGTGTGCAAAGTCAGGGTTTCCGCGGGGCATTAAAAAGCATTAAAAGTCATTAAATGAATTGTGTCAAAAATCAGGCCTTAAATGTCATTAAAAAGCATTAAATAGAACTGGCATTAAATCAAAAGTTATTCAAAAATAATGACATTGTTCAACTACTTTTATGAGGGTCTAGACTGCAGTTTAGGCAGAAATTACACATTATCTGTTAAAAATGTTCCGTTCTATCAAAGTTTCTATTGAATATAGAAATGAATATTGAATATGCACCGACTTGTGGCATTAAAAATGTAGTATTTGGGCATTAAAATGGCATTAAGAAGCATTGAATTTGACTTGCTGCTACCTGTAGAAACCCTGAAGGTAGTGTTGTCATTGCACCATTTTGATTTAATTGCAGCACTCTCTTTGTGATAAATCATAGAATAAATGAGTCAGTTATTTTCATATTTGATGCCTCATGATTAATCTGACTCATGCCTCGTTGTTATCACAGGTGATGTCATTGTGAGTGTGAACGACACCATCGTACTGGGATACACACACGCTCAGGTGGTCAAGATCTTCCAGTCCATCCCCATCGGTTCCATGGTGGACCTGGCCTTATGTCGCGGCTACCCACTGCCCTTTGACCCCGACGACCCCAACACCAGCCTGGTGACCTCGGTGGCCATCTTGGACAAGGAGCCCATCATCGTGAACGGACAGGAGACTTATGAGCAATCCAACCAGGGGGGGCCCGTGAACGGTATGAGAGACCCGCGGCCGCACAGCCCCTCCGCGGACGTGGCCTCCAACGGGTCGCACGGCTACTCCAGCGACGTGGTCACTCTGGCCTCCTCTATAGCCACGCAGCCCGAGCTTATAACTATCCACATGGAGAAGGGAGACAAGGGCTTCGGCTTTACCATCGCGGACAGTCTAACGGGCGGAGGGCAGCGGGTCAAGCAGATCGTGGACTACCCTCGCTGCAGGGGCCTGAAAGAAGGAGACATTCTGATGGAGGTCAACAAAAGGAACGTCCAAAACATGAGCCACAATCAGGTGGTGGACCTGCTGAGCAAATGTCCCCGCGGGAGCGAAGTTACCATGCTGGTGCAAAGAGGTACGTGCACACTCTTTGGAGTTTATTTCCCTCTCTCTTTCACCCAAAGCACACAATTTGCCATGGCCCTGTTCTCGTCTGAATATAAAGACGTCGTAATGTTGCTTACATAATTACAAACTAGACATCTGCTGAACAGGGAACAGCTTGAGTATCTGGCACAAAGCATAGGGTAAAGGAAGGAGGGGAAGAATGAGGCCTCAGAGTGGGCGGACATCACGGCAGGATGACAGCGGACTAACAAGAGTGAATGGTGCATGACTGAAGGAGGGAGAGCATGTTGAAGTTTATGTTTCAAATACATTTAGGCAGAACTTTCCAATTAACATCACTCAATTTGCACCCGATCTCTATTTACCTGCAGCGTGTCGCCTTAAAAAGGACAGGTGTGTCTAGTATCAATGGTAGTGATGGAGAGCAGAAGGCAGTGTTCAGTAACAGAAAGTGTATTTTTTTAACAGAATATCCTAAAGGAGAATCAACATTTAGCATGTCACTAAAGTCCAAGCACAGTGTGTCAGAGGCACTGTCTGTTCTTTTGCTCGATCAGCCTTATTGGATTGAGGTAAATGTCAAAATCATTAGGGAACCTTTGAGACAGACAGGGCAGAGTGTGATTGTGATTGATTGGATAACATACATAATTGTCTTTTTAAGGTTTACAAGAGTGAATAGCTGACGTAATTCCAAAGATGAGATGGTAAAAGGACTTGGTTTAGACATGGGGTATGAATGGTCAGAGTGGGGTGATGGATGCCTATGTTTTATTGATCACAGGGAATTTTTACCTTTACCTTTTACCTGTTTTGTTTAAGTTTATCTGTGGTTATCTACCTAGTTGAGACATATTTTCATCCAATTTAGGTCTTGATCTAGACCTGATGGTACTTGGAACGTTTTATGAGGTGGAACTTGGAGTGAAAAGTTTGAGAACCACTGTCCCAGAGGAATCAATGGTGATATTTATGGATATAGAGACATGAATTTGTTATTATGTTAGGGTTACATGAATGAATATGATGTGCAATGCATTTTATGTTGGTGGGACATTTAATAAACCAAACAGCCATTTATTTTAGACCTTAATACTGAAATTAATTGCTCAACAACATAATTGTCTGGTTCTTATTTAGGCTTATTTGGAGGTGTAATATGATTCTCTTGTTGCCAGATGGATGCGGTGACCTTTTAAAATTAATAAGGGGAGACACTGCAGGCAAAACTCTATTTTTTCAATTTTCTAGTGTATTGCTAATTTGCTCTCTAATAAATAAATGACCTAATCTTCATAATAAGGAGAGAAATTGTTGCACTGATTCAACGTTTCTCTATTTAACTATAGGAAACGTCAATGACCATTTTCTCAAAATACATTTTTCTCACTTTGTGGCGACAACATCTCCACTTCAGTAGCTTCTATCTACACACTCCAAATTTTCCAGTCTTGCACTGAATAACAGAGTGAAGGTTTGTTCAGGGGAATCTCTCAATATTTAATTCCTACCCTGATTTATTTAGTTTTGAATAATAAAAAGAAGACGAAATTAGAATTTTTACAGATTCATTCACTAATAACTAGCTTATTCAAAAACTAAACAAGATATTAAAAAAAAAACCCTGAATAAATCTGAATAATGTAGCTATTATATCAATGGAAATAAAACCATAATTTTAAATGTGGCTTTATCCATTATAGAGAATAAGATTGGGACAAGTACAATGAAATTTAAAGTGCAGTCCAGCACACACTCATCAGTTACATTAGGCCTATGGTCAGATACATTTGAAGCATTCAGTGGCAACTGCACTGGGATAAAAACGGTTCTTAAATCTATTTGTCCTGGTCTTAATGGACCTGTGCCTACTCCTTGAAGGTAGTAATTGAAAGAGGGAGTGTCCTGGATGTGAGGTGTCCTTGATGATGTTTTGGGCCATCTTGAGGCAACGTGAGCTATATAGCTCTGTCAGAGAGAGGAGAGGGCAGCCAGTGATCTTCTGAGCAGTGTTAATGGTCTTCTGAATTATATCGATTTTGTCGCTGAAAATATTGTAAAATCTTGTTCATTTTTACTAATAAAATGCCTTATTCTTAGATGAAAACATAAAATGACGGGAAACTTGCAACTAGGGCATTATCTTATCTTATTAATGGAAAAGTCGTCTTCTGTGGCACTAGTCAACATCATTTTTAGACTAATCGACTAGTCACATGTTTTCTCTCTCCCTCCCTATCTCTCCCTCTAGTTCACGGTGTTAGGTTATTTTTTGTGTTAGTTAAATGTCTGAGAAGGACTGCTGACGGTTGTGGCTTGTAAGTGTTTTATTCTGCTCTTTACTGTACAGCGTTAATGTTACAGTGAACTTAGAGGCACCGTGTCTGTGTTAGTGATGAAAATCAAACCCAAACCACCCGACCTCAAAGCCCTGGGTCTCAAATTGCCAATCCGACCGAACCAAACCCGCATACATTAAAAGTAACTCTAGGAGCCGCGTCAATCTAACCGTGCATCATGGTCAGTACGTGCCCCGGAGTACACAGAATAGAAATGGCTCTTTTGTTTATATCTAATGAGCTGCTGAAACAGGTTTGAAATCAGGTATGGACTTATCAGGAAGCAACGAGCAGGAACTGTCATGAGGCTTTACTTCTACCACATCATGGAAAACTATTTGTGTCAACCTAAAAGGGAGTTAGAGTGACCCATGCAGCAACAGCTTATACCTGACACACGTAAAGCTGCTCTTTCTCCCTTCAGGTCAGTAGCATGCTCTTGTCCTGATAGATCTTTGTTTGCTTCTTTCATAAATAGTTCCAGTAAGCTTTCGCGCATATGAGAAGGGCTGGGTACCGCTAAACGATACCAGTACAGTATCGAAAAAATAATGAAGGTACTACCGGTATCGAAAAATAAATTGGTACCGAAAACTGGTACCGAAAAAATATTTATCTTTAGAAAGCAAATTTCTCTTCCTGGTGGATCTGAGACTGCAGTAAAGAAAGGGCTGAGGTGTTTC
>OMNZ01004935.1:281-11366 GCA_900303255.1 Lesueurigobius sanzi | reverse complement strand
TTTGGGAACGTCATCTTTCCGTTAACCTTGCCTGCAAGCTGAATTCTCGCGGTATTTGTGATTTCACAAACACACGAGAATCCTTCTTGCCCCGAGCCGCTAAAGTGTTTGAGCCAGGACCACCAGTGGGACGGAGCGACGAGCCGCAAAAGTGTTTGAGCCAGGACCACCAGTGGGACGGAGCCACGAAAGCAGCAGGTGCCGAGCAAAACAAACATTTGTTTGGAAAATAAGGTAGTGTGGGTTAAGGTCCTTCAACCCACAAACTCGTGCTACAAAAAAACGCAAAAACCACTCAACGACTTTGATGTACAGCTCAGAGCCGCTATCTAACAAACAACTACGAGCAAAACTCCGAACGGATTCATTTGGAGCGGTCCCAGATTGATAATGTGGAGAACTCAACGAGTGCTACACAATGTCTATCTGGCTCTTGCCAGGTTAATCTTTCGTGTTTGGGGAACAGAAATAAAAAGCCAAGGCACTCCTCCCAGCCTATATTGTGCTGGACTGGTAAATATTAAACTCTTTTAAAACATATTGCTGGTTTCTTCCATACATATCGGCTCCAACAAGCCTTTGTCAAGAAAATGTAAATAGAGAATTTTACGTGGGAGAAGTGCCTTTTTTCTTTATATATTGGTGGTCATTTTGTTCAGAATTATAAATCCTCTTATTCCGTGTGACTGCACTGGTAGCTCACACCAGTGACCACTGCCATCAATCTTTAGGAAGCCACAGGATAGATTTGCATTGCCTATGTATGAATGTGTCTGTGAACTGAGGAACCCTGCACGAGTGACATCACCACTTTAGCTGGAGGCAAAAGGCAGTACAGCCATGGGTTTTAAGCTACATTTCTTTGTATTTGCTTGATTTAAATGTAATTTTGTAATTGAAATTTGCTTTTAGTTTATAAATTGTAAAATGCATACCATATGATAGTGACATTTTTATGTCCGAGTCACAGACAGTTGTCTCATTTATACTGCCACTAAAATCTGAATTAATTTTGAAAATATATAAGCTCAGACTTGCCATAAACTGATCCAAATTTAGACGCGATACAAATGGTAATGGTCACAATCCAACCAAGTGACTATTTGTAGTCAGAACATTTGCAAACTGAACCACTTGTGTCAGTATCATCTATTTCTCTGTAAAGTTGTAGTTAACATTGTCAACACATCGTCTGCATAGATTTCAATGGTCTCTAGCGGCCGCTCTTGCCTCAAGGCTAAGCCCCAACCACAAAAAACGTTTAAATGTTTGCTAACAAGAAAAGGGTCTATATATTGACAGTAATGCTTCTGTAAGTTTGCCTGAGGGTAGTTTACCTTCACCAAATGTGACATGAGGGTTGCAACTTTGAAGACTAATGCATAGTTGTTCAAATTAGCCAAAAACTAAGCAAAGAGTTTGCATTGCAGGTCTGCAGGCAACTCCTGAAAATATCCTGAATAAGCTAATGGGGGCGCTCAGACAATATCCACTTTTTTCTATTTCTTTGGCACATACTTCACATTGTTGTTCTCGTGATTTGGCCTTCCTGTGCACCGCTCCTGCCCGCTCCGTGCAGTGACTCATCAGCGGCTGGAGCAGGTACACAGACTGGAGCTTGTTAGAGTCCAGTGCTCCTGATTTCTGCCTTTCTCCCTTCACTCTGCGGGATGGGCCGATGGGCAGCTGCGCCCCAATCACCCCCCCCCCCCCCCGCCGTGCCCTCATGCACCGGTGTGTGTTGGAAACGCTCAAAACAGAGGCTCTAAGAAGAGAAACAAACAGCTGACTCCCCACAATACCTGGAGTCTGGACTCCGGCTCTTCATCAGTGAGCCATGCAGGACGCACGGACAGATAGGTGCAGATAGGTACGTTTGAGTAACTGGAGAGAGGGACAGGTTGGGCGCATTTTTTGGAAAACTTCCCATTTAGAAAGTTGAGGCTTTTCCACCAAACTTTTATTTGCCAAGGGGTAGAAGTTTGAAATGATGTGGTGTTGATTTTGGTGTGTTGGTTATTAAGGAAAAATTGTGAAAATGGTGCATGGAAAGTCAGTCGAACAGACCCTTTCCACATCATTGTTGGATATCCAGAGAGCGTACAGTGGTCTTTATGATAAGGGACAGGCGGCTTGTGTGAATTAGACACTTTATCAGGCTCAGATATTTCTGCTGTTTACTCTCCTCTGTTTTCTGTCACATCGCTTGTATTTGTTGAGATCTGGAGCAGATTACATTCCATTTACCTTTCAGTAAACACTTGTGCTAACTCAGGTCTCGAAACACTATGCTTTCCAGTCCACAAAGACACAACAAAACACCACGAAACCTCTTTAATATTCATTTTACTCATGCATTTTTGCACCTTATAGTTTCAAGTGTTGGGTTAACAGTGCATCTCCCAATGGTAAATTCTGACCCCTTGATGTTACTATTTGTGCAGGACATAACAGTATAGAACCAAACTCATATTTCAAAATAGTAACTCATTTAATCGATCTAGACCTATTCATTTATGAGAGAATACATGTCTGCAGTTCTTTGGTGGGCCTCGGAGGCATTGCAAGGTTGTCTGCACATCAAACAAAAGAACTTTAAAGCTATTGAAATAAAATAGGTCTAGTATGTATTAGTATTTCTTATACTGTATGTAGAACAGTAAAGAATCTCTGGACTTGGTGAGCGGCCGGGACAATCTCTTGAAACATTGAGCAGCCATAGATGTGCATTGTTTTTGTTCTTTGTGGACTCTTGTGCAGAGACACGCATGTCCAAGCATGATGATCACAGCATCACGGGGGACACAAGAGGGGAAAGGATGGAAAAGGAGAAACAAAAGTGCATTATGAGAGAGCTGAGCTGGGGATATTCCATTCAGGACAGAGACAGCACTTCAAAAATAAATCACTGTCAAGGGCGCTCATGTGGGACTGAGGCAGAGATCGGTGTGAGAGGAGAGGTGGAAGTGGAATTTTGATAGAAATATTCAAAAACTGGTGGAGGAAATAAAACCGATTGTAAGGAACTACTTTAAGTGCCAAGAGGATGAGCAGAAAATATAGGAATATGCTATAGTTTGGGTTGAAAATGTGAATTTACTTAATAAACCTTTTGCAGGTTCTACAATTCAATTAAATTTATTTTGTATAGCCCAAAATTATCAAAATTATCAACCGCCTGAATGTAGACAGTCATTTATTATATATCACCTGCAATGATAACTCCATTTCATACAATTCAACTAGAGTTTATTTTTATTTTATTTAATCTATTTAGTGCTTAAGAGATGTTTGTACAGTTTATTTACAGAGAGATGCTAAGAGACTATCTTTATTCTATTTTATTTTATTGTTACTATTATTACTATTACCTGTTGTTTTGCTTCTTTGATGACACTTTTCCTGACTTTGTGCAAACCCCCTGTGTGATACTGTCCTAAGAGCTGTTGTGACAAGTACATTTCTCCATTGTGAGATCAATAAAATCTATCTTATCTTATCTTATCTTATTAAAATGATAACAAAGTCGCCTCGCAGGGCTTCACAAGAAAAAGAAAGACAATTAGTGAATATTAAGAGTCCTGGGGCATCCCCTATCCTTAGGACCTCCTTCTCGGCAAGGAAAAACTCAAAAACCCATTGGGACAAAAGAAGAAACCTCGGGGAGGCCCACAAGAAGCGGGGGGGGGGGTCCTCTCCCTACAGTAGCGTTATATATAGCGCAGGGGTGCGATCTGCCAGTAGCTCGCCAACACAAACCAAGTAGTTTGCAGAGTCTTGTGTCTCCAAATTGCCTGCTTGCGTTTGGCAGTGGTTTGACGCGCGGAACGACCTCAGTCTGGTTACACGCGGAAATGCTCTGAAGCGCGAGGGACCCGCGTGAGCTACAAACAGATCATAATAACTATCACCGCATTTCGCCTGGCGTGAGTTCGGCCGCACACACCGCCGCGGTCAGCTGTTACCACTGGAGCGGGAGAGACCGCAATGTGCATGAAGGAGTGAAAAGAGTGAGCACTGGAAGAGGAGCAGACAGGTGCAGCTGTGTTTGTCACCTGTGCACTGAGTTTATGCCCTTTTAAAGAGCGGTTTGTTGTTGTTAGATGAGCCATAAGAGCGGCCTGTGTCAAAGTATAAAGCCCCGCCCCTGAGTGTTACCAAGGAACAAGATAAGCGTATGATGCTATTTATCTTTATTTTTTAGATAATTATT
Source organism: Lesueurigobius sanzi (assembly GCA_900303255.1). Lineage (NCBI taxonomy): Eukaryota > Metazoa > Chordata > Actinopteri > Gobiiformes > Gobiidae > Lesueurigobius > Lesueurigobius sanzi. The sequence continues at coordinate 7,153 of OMNZ01004935.1, read as the reverse complement.
TTGGACAATATTTGATCTAGTGATAATTGTGGGACTTTGAAAATGTGGAGGACAGTTCCGGTTTCTTTTTATTACCCAATAAAAGGAAATCTAGAACAATACTTTATGCTGCCAGAAACAGAAAACAAACACAAGACATGGCCTAGTCAAACTGGAAGTGAAACACTACCCCAGGTATTGGGTACTGCTGAGGAAGAAACAGTATAACATGGTTAAAGCTCAAAAAAGATTTGGCATGATATGTCTCCTTTTAGACTGCAGACATTAGGTACACTTGTATTGGGTATTTACTGTACATAACGTGAGAAAGTATAAGATAGAATGTTCAAAGTGGTGTCGTCTTGTCTAGCGCTGACAAAAATGCTTAATTAGGACTCATTTGAAGGTGCCCTCTGTTGACCCCTCCCTTGTTAATCAGCAATCTTTTTATTCTGCTGGATCAGAAACGCAAGTGCATCCTGTAGATGTGTTTGATACATCAACATACAGGGATTATTAACTAAAGCACTCATTGCAGAAAACGTCTCCTCATTTGGCAGAGCTTTCACTTACATGAAAAAAGTACATGATATAATAAAGTTTTTACTTCATCATAACTTTTAACAGCATTACATAATGTCAGCGTTAAGCGGAAGTACTGTATGTAAATAAGTACTGTATGTAAATGAAACGCAGCATGGTGGAAGGAAAGGAGGTTGTTTGGTGAAAATTAAATCTCTTAGCACCTGTGCGCCTCCTCCTCACCAAATGTCCAGACAGAAAAGATATTAACACGCCTATGCACCATTGGCTTTTTCTCATCTCAACAATAGGGCACCATGCTGATCGAGTTTACACCTAAAGGATAATTTATTAAAGTTAAAACAACAAAACTGGATCTCGTACAGTAACGTGGCACTCAGTACGCAATGAAAGTAGGAGAAATCGGTTTGCATTTCCGTTCACAGCCATAAGATTAACTCATTTTTTGTTAGTTTGTGTGAATGTGCAACACTGTAATGTTTCAATTTACGCAAAAAAAAGTCTTAACTGGCAATAAATAAAACTAAATCAAAAAAGTTATGATTATTTGAGTTGGCCTAGAACCTATACATAAACCATAAGCCACTCCATCACATAAGGATGTCAACATATGAACAAATAGGCCTAATTTGTGTAATTTACAGATTGGCCTGTAGGTTTTATGTAACAAGCCAAACCCAGCTCTGTCATTTCAGTGTGTGCTCAGAACTCAACAGAATAAGTAAAGACAAATACATTTCTATAAACCTCATTGTAACCGTGAAAGACGATGATAGTAGCGGGATCACCAGAGGAGGCCAGACAGGTCTAAAACGAGAATAGTGAAATGTAGGCTGTATCCAGGGGGGTCAGATAAGGATTAGGACGACGCCATGAATCAGAACTGAGTCGAAGGAGAGAGTGGCTTCTTTTACAAGAAGCCTGAGCCCACTGCAATATCCTTTGCCATAGAAGAGTTTTATTTTACTATAAGTCTTGTGCCATTAAAGCGAGCAGGTGCAGGGGGAGATGGAGAGTGGCTCAGTAAAGCAGTGTGGAAATGTTTAAAAAATGTCAGGTGTGTAGTGAAATTCCAATAGCACGCACGTAAATCCTGATGGTTACCAATGGTCGAGGATGACACTTGTTTTGGTCCTCATAACAGAGTGCTGCCATTGCTGTGATACCACCCCCTAGTGGCTAGGGGCGGCTCCAGAAATAACTTCACAGTATGGAATCCTATAGAGGCTTTATATGTGTCAAAACAACAAAAACAAAAGTTGTTGTGTTTTTTTCTAAAGTAAGGGTTTCCTCCTGTGACAACACTGAGGGGTGTATCATAGTCCTAACCATGTTAGTACTATGATTGATTGACAGGCCCTGGAAAACTGTGGAGGCACATTGATGCTCTGCCCGTCCCACAAGGGCGGAGCTTCCTGCTTTTTTGTCTTTTTTAGCTACATGCTTTGTTGGAGGAGACTGAGCTGCCATCATGAATTCTCTCTTATGTGGTTAACAATGTGAATGAGGAGAAGTGACGAATGAGGAATTTTATTTTTTATGTCACAAAAAATGATCATCAGAAAGGTTTCACAGACTAGGAATTTCCTTCGGTGTACTCGTGCCTTGCTCCCTTTCTCCTTACTAATGTACTTCCGCTTGTACCCATTCATTTTGTGTTACAGTGGTGGCACATTACTGACGGTGAGTGGAACCAACCTGGCAACCATCAAGGAGCCAAAGATCCGGGCCAAGTACGGACAAGCCGAATCCTTCCATGTGAGTATCACGACAAATAAACGCTCTCATAGGAGCAAGGAACTCCATAATATATTCTGTAGAAACTATCCCTATTCCCAAGCTGTACTGTTACCACTAATACCATGTGCATTCCCCTTGATATCATAACATTCTTAAGACCCTTTTAATGGGTTTCACTTTGATTTTGAGGAATATTTTGAGTTGAATTGGCATTTGCTATGGAGTTCTTCATCATCAGAGATCAGAATCTTTCATGTTATTAAATTTGCCAGGACTAAATGCCACAATATAAACATGTAAATCAGGACGCAATCCATGACAAACAATGATTCAACATTCGTGGAATCTTTGTTTTGTCAATAGTTCTTTCAAAAACAGTCAACCGTCCATAGAGGTACATGGAGGGTTTGCGGATGATGTCAAAGCATGGGCAAACAAGTGTATTTTTGTTTCTTCTTTTCTACAAATTCTTCAACATTGCACTCAACGCCTCCGTCACGTTGCCTCCCGTCCTGGACTGTACCTTTAAGAATGCTTGGTGATGTCGGTGGCGCGGGGAAGGTGGTAGACACGCTGTAACACTACCCGGGGCCAGAGTTGTTTAAATGTCAGCGCTGTGCACAAGTGTCTTCAATAAAGAGTGTCAGCGGCAGTAAGAGCGAGATGTGAGGGCTTTTATTAGATACACTGTTTACACACTAGCCCCTCTCTGTCTCGTACCGCGCTCATGCTGTACTGGGGGCTTAGGAGCGCAGTGTGGAGCAGGACTAAGCCACTTCCGCCGCGTACTCCGACTGATGCATTTGATTGTCTGTTTGTACATTCTGACAGTCTACATCATGAAGGAAGAGTGGATTAGAACAATGCCCCAATCATGCATGCTGTATGTTGTTCACTTTATGAGACAACTGAAGTAAACGGTGGCTTCTAAAAGTTCACTCTTAAATATACTTTAATTGATATATCGCAACCCTGCCTGATATTTTTAGATAAAGAACAAAACAACGTGATAAAACATTCACAATCAGCTTCTACTGGCAATTTTTTTGTCAATCACATCTTTTTTTTTTCTTTTTTTAAATCATTCATCGAAATAGAGGACCACAGACACTGCCACTGCTTCCTATACGGACATACAACAGATGGAACGTAATAAATTCATCAGCAAACATAAGTTCAGATGCCCTGATAAAGCATTTGCTTCATTTAGTGTTCTCTGGAGCCATATGCTCACAGCGTCAAGTCAAGAGGAAATATGCAACTGAGCTCTAATCAAAAGATTACATCTAAATGGAAGTCATTTATATGTTTATTGTTGTTGTTGTATCAGAAGTGTGTGTATTCAAACATACTTAACATACACAAGCAGGGGGAATAAAATGGCACCGCATAGGTATAAGAAGTACAGTGGAAGAATCCTACAAAACCACTGCACTGTCATATTCTTTTCAAATTGCATATTAATATAGTTATAGGATTACGTATATGCCTAAAACAGGGGTCCCCAACTAAAACTGCTCTAGGACCACAAATTTTACCTCATGCTCTGTTTGGGGTCCAACTCCAGAGTTGATCGATAAAATAGTAGATTTAGCAATTTTCTCTCACTTTTAGTAGTTATTTTGTTAATTCAACTTAGATATTATGCATATTGAAGGATTGAAAATGCTCTGGGGTCCTAAAACCTCTGGAGGTCCGGATCTGGACTCGGATACCTCCAGTTGGGGAGCCCTGGCCTAAAATGTTGCTTGTTTTCGTGCATTCAAACCCTTCCACAGAGCCCACTATATCCTATTGTCCATAAGAACACTCAATACAAACCATGGTAGGCAAAGATTCTTCAGTCTTCATCTGTACTCTGTAGTTGAAGTGTAGGACGTTTCGATCTTAGTCCAAAGATCGTCATCAGTTTAATAGAGACTTGAACATGTTCGTGGGTCTCTTAAGAGTAAACCAGAAGGAGGAGTTAACCTCTAAGTCCCTCCTCACTTGGTGCTAAACTCCTCCTTCTGGTTTACTCTTAAGAGACCCACGAACATGTTCAAGTCTTTATTAAACTGATGACGATCTTTGGACTAAGGTCAAAACGTCCTACACTTCAACTACAGAGTACAGATGAAGACTGAAGAACGATACAGAATGAACGAGAGTGACTGATTGGTGGTGGTCTGGAGAGGCCGATGGCGCAGAATGGCAGCCACTGATGGAGTGAATGAATAATGGTGTAGTGTAGTGTAGTGTAGTGTAGTGTAGTGCTTTGAGAAACTTGGTCATCAGGCTTGAAAAGTAAGCAATTGTTATTATAATTAACAGCTATGCTTCACTTACTGTATATATTCCCAATAGGAAGCTTCCTGACACCAAACTAATACTTTATTAACTTTGTGTATCATCCATTCCATTCCAGAACTGCACGGTCTACAACAACTCCGTCATGGTCTGCCTGGCTCCCTCCGTCGCCGATTCCGAGTTGGGCTTTTCGGAGACGGGCACGGGTCCCGACGAGATTGGCTTCTACATGGACAACGTCAACGCCCTGGTGGTGGTCAACGAGACTTTCAGCTACTACCCTGACCCCGTGTTCGAGCCGCTGAGCCCGACCGGGATACTGGAGCTCAAACCCACCTCGCCGCTCATCCTCAAGGTCAGGAATCAACTTCTGAAGTCCATATACTCCCCTCCTGCTGTTCCTGGAGCACACACACGTACGGGAAAAGTCAATGGTTCGGCAAGATCAAGAGGAATTTAATGATTAACAGAATCTATAAGGCCTCTTTGCAAGAAGTTTAGCTTTGAAGGAAGACTGATTATGCATAAACAATGTGAAAAAAATAGATAACTTCATATTTAGAACCTGTTTTTGCCACTAGTTTATTCCTGGTAGGTGGCCTCATTAACAAAGATGTCCAAAATGCTCCTGAAGGTTTATTTTCTGAAACAAGAAAGTAATAAATATGTCGCGCGTATTCAAAACTCCACAAAAGTCTTTCGATGCAATGCTAAAGTATTGATTGTGTAGGGAGCAGTAGCCTCTCCGTGTGGGATTACCTGTCGACACATGCTAAATATTTGATTCTGAACTCGGCTCTCACCCCGCACTTGTTTTTCTCGCGCGCGCCTTTTTTCCACTTTCAAGTCGAGCCTCCAAACATATCGAACCCATTTTGTATTTATAATGACCGAACGCCCCCAAACAGATGCCCATACAGCTCCTTCTTCTCGCACTTTCGGAGCAAAACACTCCAGCCTGTTTACAAGGTCTGGACGCTCGTGTTGAATCTTTTAATTGAAAGTGCTCACCTTCCGAGGCCAGCGCTTGTCCTTCAGTCCTCCACTTTGTTGACACGCCGCAGCCTGAAGCCCACTTAAATAACACTCTTTTCAATTTGTGTAATTATTTTCCTTGTGCTATAGGGTGCCGCTGGAGTAGCCAAACATGGGCCTTTCATTTGCTGTTCATTTCATTTCCATTCACAGTCAGACATTTTTTATTTAATTGGTAAGTTTTTCCTCAGATCTGAAGTTCAGAGATTTGCACCAACAGTTTTAACTGGCAACAATTATAGCATTTCCCTTAACATGCAATATTTATATATTCTTGAAAATATGCATTGCTTTATTGTTTTGAATAATCCACATAGGTTGTGTTTATGTGACATCACATTATTCTGAAAAGTTTCAAATTGAGGTGGCAATAGTACCGTAGGCAGGTAGTACCGTATTTACCGGACTATAAGTCACACTTTTTCTCATCATTTGGCTGTTCCTGCGACTTATATATAATTATGTTAGCATACCATACACCTATTTAGCCTGTTCTCTATTCTATTATTATTTTAACTTGCCTTTCAAGATGAAATGTCTGTTCATCTGTTCTTATTCTCTATTTTGTAAAATAAATTTCCCCTCAAAAATGCGACTTATAGTGCAGTGCGACTTATATATGTTTTTTTGGCTACTGCGACTTATACTCCAGAAAATACGGTAATTATGGTTTATGGCTAATATCTATTTTTTTTTCTCCAACCCATGGCCACGCCCCCTGCATTGCCCTACCCTTAACCACATCCCTCTTCCTAACCCTAAACTTAACCATAACCCTAACCTTAACCCTAAACTTAAAACTCACCCTGACCATAATTAAAATTAAAATATAAACTCAATAGCTCCAACTAAAAAAGCCTCACTAGGAGTGTCGTCCAATGAGAATGTGGAGCTAGCTTTAACTTTACCACCTTTACAAATTACATGACAATTTCAACCTTATTTATCTGGGTGGGTGATACGATTGATCTAGAGTCCAAATATTGGGTCAACCTTGCTACACTTCTACCTTTATGTAGACTTTAGAGGTAAACTAAGGCTGTCTTCTTCTGAGAGTTCACCCCTGTGACTAATAAATTCTACTGTCACTCAGAGTGGCATCCAACTGAACTGACTGATATCTCACCTGCTCTCAGTGATGTTGATGGAGAAACAGAATATAAGCTTTAGTTCTAGCACCTGTTTAATGCCTGTGCCCATGTTGAAAGAACTATTGGATTCTGGTCGACCTAAATTCACCACTAGCCCATCCGTCCAAGGGAAATGGATCCTTCCTTTAAATTGGT
>OMNZ01004894.1:0-10108 GCA_900303255.1 Lesueurigobius sanzi | reverse complement strand
GGAGGGTGGAGCGGAGGGTGGGGCGGAGGGTGGGGCGGAGGGTGGAGCGGAGGGTGGGGCGGAGGGTGGGGCGGAGGGGGCTTGAGCACCTGCCCCTTTTGTGCCAGACCTAAAAGTGCCCTTGGCTTGATAGTTTGTTTGTTTTTTTCCTTTCTTTTTTTACAGTACATTTCTTTTTGTTCCTGTTTAAAACATTGACATATAATAATTAGTGCTGTCAAAAATATCGCGATTATAGCATTAAAATGATAACTCAAGGGAATTTAGAATAGATGAAAATGATTAATCACGAGTTAACTATGACATTCATGAGATTAATCACGATTAAATATTTTAATCGTTTGACAGCACTAATTATAATATAATTTATGATATATATATATATATTATATGATATATAGTATATATAATATAATATATATATATATATATATATATATATATATATATATATATTATAATATGATATATAGTATATATAATATAATATATGATATATATTATATATATATGATATATATAATATATGATATATATGATATACATAATATAATATATGATGTATATTATATATATGATATATATAATGTATGATATGGTCATGGGTGCCCTCTATGACGCACGATGCTGGCACACACTCACAATCAATCAGTGGCAGCATCTGTGAGGAAATGTGAGCGCATCAATACTTGTCTTCTTCCCGGCTCCTGCAGGTGCAGACTGTCTTTGTGTCCTTGGGCAAGACACTTCACCCAATGCCTAAGTGTGAGTGGTTGGTGGTGGTCAGAGGGACCGTTGGCACAGATGCTTCTGTCAGTCTGCCCCAGGGGAAACTGTGGCTACAATAGTAGCTTACCACCATCAGCCTGGAGTGAATGAGCCCCCCTCCCTTTCATGTGTGAAGAGCTTTGGGTGTGACTGTGTCATATGAAAAGCGCTATACAAATAAGAATCCCTTTCCCTTTCTTCTTGTGATGGTGACAGTCGGTGATTCAAAATAATCTATATACTGTTAATACTGTTGTAAAATTCACACGTAGCCGTTCACAAACGCATGGCGATGACGACGTGTTTAAGTTTCATTAAGACATCACTCAGTGGCCGCCTGTGCCCAGTGTCTGCCCTCCTTGCTAATCAATCACACTTTATAGTTTTATTACATTGTTTTAGCCGGAGAATTGTCACACACATGACAATAATCCTCAGTTTTCAGGAATTATTTTTAATTGAAATGTGGGTAAATGCATGTAGTTCAGTTCACTCATGTGGGGCACTGGTACCATACAATGAACTGTCCAATCATGCATTTCAACAACAAACCAGTAAGCAGCGGCAGCATCCCACAATCTTTTCAAATAATTACTTAGAATGCGGGGATGGAAAATAAATGTCATGATCCATTACAGGTAAACAGTAAACACACACACAAACAAGTTCTGATTCAAAAGTTATGTTATTTTTCGCACTGTTCAGCATTTTGTTCTGGTAAAATCTGTGTTCCTCTAAATATGTGCAGTTCCATGTTTGCCTCATGAGGGATGGGGATCATTCCAGACGACAAACAACCTTTCACGATGATCTTCACCTGGGCCGTAAGAGCAACTAGAACTTTCTAATCTCATTGGTTTTATTACTTTACTGTATCAGTATTACATTTTGTGATTGTGCCGGTCTGATAACCTCCCTTAAATTGACCAATTTTTCTTTGTTTCAACAGCTTCCCATGTTCTCTGTACTATAAAAACAGGTCTTTACATGAAATCATTTTCCAGGTTATTTCCAGGAAGAGCAAGACAAAACATAATCACATTGTCTACAAAAAATATCATCTCTATTTACTGTGTAATGTGTTTTCCGTGAAAAAGGCAAGTCATATTCCACCTTACTCAGTCAGGATAAGGGATCTTTTTCTATACCAGCACTTGGATAATGAACAATATTTTTTCGATGCCTATACTAAATTATTGGTCATCTAGAACCATACAACAAAACAATAACGGTCAGTTATTCCATAAAAGACTTTCTTTTCATTTTCTTTATCATTTATTTGAGCTGAACCAAGTAGCTTTCTTGAGTGCCGTCTCAGGACCCGCCAGGCAGAGAAACTATATTTCCATACCATTAGTATATTACGATGTTCTTCTTAAAAGACAGGAGGTTTTTCTTCTTTACCGGTTTCGTCTGCTAACTGTAAACATCTTCAGAAGATGGTGTGTCCATGACTTCCTTTTAAATCATTTGAAAGGAAGTGAAATATACCATTAGTACCTGCAAACCTTTTTCCATTTCACACTGGTGTAAGATGAGTCATTTTTCCCCATTACATTAGCCTTTTGGTTGTGTTTGGGCCGTGGTTACTTATGGCCATTGTGTCCAGGGTTTCCGCGGGGCATTAAAAAAGTTATTAAATGAATTGTGCCAAAAATAAGGCCTTAAATGTCATTAAAAAGCATGAAACATAATTCAAACTGGCATCAAATCAAAAGTTCTTGGAAAATAATTAAATTGTTCAACAAATGTTACAGCAGAAGTTCGTCAAACTTACAAAAATGAGGGTCTAGACTGGAGTTTTGGTAGAAATCATACAGTATTTCTGATCCTAAGTTGTCCATTGGATCAAAAAAAAAAAAATTGGATATGGAAATTTATATTAAAAACTCACCGATTTGTGGTGTTTGCAGCATTAAAAATGTAGTATTTTAGCCTTAAAATGTCATTAAAAAGCATAATTAATTGAGAAAGATGAGGAAGAGTTACAGAAGTTTGTCTCACTGCGACCAATGATTAACGCTCGGAGTGATCCTATATAAGAAATACATAGGAAAACATGAGTTCAGACCCTGACAAAACCTTTGCAGCCTGTAGTGTTCTCTGTAGCCCAGGGGTCTCCCAACCTTTTTTACCCCGTGAGCGACTTTGGCAGTGAGCTGCTTATGCTTCAAAGAAACTAGGCCTAGAAGGACTACAAGACTGCCAAGATGATAATTCAGCATAATAACAGAAAAGGACTGTAGTTTACGCGTTATACTTTGCTATATTCACCTAAATGTTTGGAGATGCTTGTTCATGACAAAATAATGCATCTAAAACAGGGGTGGCCAAAGTTTTTTCCATGGAGGACCAAAATCGAAAAGTATTAGCAGACGAGGGGCCAAACATGCAAAATTTGAGTCATTTTCACATTAATTTGAGAAATCTGTATTTTTGCACTTATAAAATGACTGCTATTGAGTTGGATATGCTGTTTTGTTTTCCCTAGTAGCAATTGACAGTCTATTCACTACAGAAATGCATCAAAGTACAAATGTAAGCACCACCTTGAGGACCTTATGAAACCTTTTGCAGGGCCGAATTTGACTCATCAAGCATCTTTAAGAATGTTAAAAGCCTACTGGGAGCTCCTGAGCTACTGGTTGGAGATCCCTGCTGGAGCCTGTCCTCACAGCACTGAGTGACAGAGGAGCAGAGAGAAGGAAGCGACGGAGGCGTTTGAGTGGAGAGCGGCTTGGCTGCAGGGCCGGAGCAGAGAAGCTCAGGTTCTGGGGGGGCACAGTTAAATGATTACATCTAAAGTCAGGTAATTAGACACATTTCTACAATTGAAGAGTTCATTTGCAAAAACAGATAAGCGCCATTGACAAAAAAAAAACTTAAGCTTGTACTTTTCTCTTTGTTCTTCAGTGATTTTAATGACCACATGAATTTTAGTGAATCAGAAATATGAAGTCACTTGATATTAATGAAATTCATTCAACTTTACTTTTCCTGGTGTCCTTTTTAGAGGACTGATACAAATCTGAAATGATTTAGCTACAAATTCAAAACGGAGATGTCTGTTTTTGCAAATTAACAATTTTCAATTATTTTTGGTAGATTCGAGAGTGGGTTTACGGAGTTAACCTCCCCTGTCTTATAATACAAGGGGTATTGGCGCCTTTCCCTTATTTACCTGTCAAAACTTTACAGGTACAGTATGTACTATGGTACTACTTGTGGAACTATTTTTTCTGGGGCGGAAGGATATGCAATGATTCCAAATAAAAGTGACCTGAGGAGCTGTTCGCCCTCCAACACATAGTAACACCTCGACATCAACACACCAACATAGACGTTACACCGGGATCGTTTAACAGCACCAGTCCTTTCTCAGGACGAGCACGAACCCCGAAAAAGAAGAGGTCTTCCCTACAAAACATAAATCTTGCAAAGCGATCGACTTCGCGCCTACACGGCAGAAAAGTTTTGAGGTCGGGGCTAATTCTTGGGAGCCTCACCTGGGTTAGAAATGCGCGGCCATTCTTCAGCTCAAGGCCGAACGGGGCGCTGATTTTTTGCCAGACTGTTTTGCTTTACAAATTTTCACTTTTGTGGCGTGGGATATGCTAAAATCCGCATCCCCGCGAGCACCGTTTCTCTCCTCCCCGCCTCCAACAAAGTCACCGCTTCAAAGTCGAAACACGGGCGCTTTGCAAATCCATTATCCCGACGCAACAAGGCCTCTCCGCTGGGGCTCGTTGGCGTTTTTTGTGATGTATAATTGAAGCGACATGTAATTTGGAGCGGTCCTTTCACAGAGAACTTTGGATCCGTTGATGTGGAGTATTCCGTCTGAAGTGGTGCGCTCTCCTGAAGGCGCTGCTGGCGTTACATGACCGGCCACCTCTCCGCCGCGCAATCCCAGCGCCAACGCAACAGCTGTAGCTTGAAGAGTGAAAATATAGATCATTTGAAAGGGCAGGGTTTGTCAGGGGTCGGCGATGTAGGCCACGGTTAATATCTCGATCATTTTGGGGACTCTTTCGATAGCGATCATCAGATAGATCAAAAAATATGCATGAATGACCTGGCAGTTTTTATAGCAGTTTAATATGGATGGCTGCCAAAGTGTGGGGGGTAAAATAAATCTTTGTTCCCTTTGTTGAGTGGTTAGAGTATGTTATTATCTATCGTTAGCTGCAGTTTTAGCATCTTTTTGTTAGTTTCTTGACATCGGAGAGTGACTCAATATTGTAATTTCGAACAACAGTTGCGTAGCGTTCAGGATTTAAAATGGCAGAACTGAAATGAATATTAACTGGGTATTATTGTTTATATACATACAGTATTGTATAATATTGTATTGCTCACGTCAGCCATAGGATCTGGCAACCCAAACACATGCACTGCAAAAAGTGATATCTTGAGAAGTTAAATTTGATTGAATTGAGGATATTTGATCATATTTTGAGTAATTTTGACTTGGCAAGTCAAAATTACTCAAAATATGATCAAATATCCTCAATTTAATCAAATTTAACTTATCAAGATATCACTTTTTGTGTGTTACATGAGGGTGACCAGATTTTCAAATTTAAAAAAACTTGGACATCAATGTTTTAGATCAATTCATGAGAGAGCGCTCAAAACTGGGAAACCTGGGTGAATTGAGATGTCTGGCCACTCTACACTACGGGTGGCATCATGGTGCAACTGTTAGCACTCGTGCCTCACAACAAGAAGGTCCTGGGTTCGATTCCAGAGCTCGACCGTCAAATAAAATCTGATCTTTGGGTTATCCGTATACACCAGTTATCGGACCATGTCAACCTGTAGCCTATGTGTTTGAAATATAGCGGCGTCAAAAATTTCGCGCTATTATCGTCTTAACTCAAACCGACTTTAACGATGCCATTTTTTTTAATCGCCCATGCGTCGCCGAAGACTTCAGCGAATATCTCCGCGAGTAAAATGTCGTAGAGACTTACGTTTTTTTTTGCGTTGAGAAGAGGAGGGTTTGTGCTTTAAAATGAGCCCAGCCATGTCCTTCTAGGCCTCCGGGGATTCAAAACAGTACTAGATAAAAACTTTTTTTTTTCATCCTGCCTTCTCGTTTTCTGTTTACATAGAACATGGAGTAACATTTTGTGCCAAAAATGAGTACAGCAATTTTTTAGATATTTCTTAAGAATAAACATATATTGCAGATAGAAGGTCAGGTTTATAGCCTTAGAATATATTATTGGAATAATAACCAGAAAAGTGGTGTTAGTGTGAAATAACTACATCTACATTTGCACAAAGCCTATCCACTTTTCCATGTTGATTATAGTATTAAAATTAACTATAATGTACATAGAGTTCACCGTTACCATGGAAATCCACCATATTTGTGTCTACAGGCAAATCCTTACACTTACGTTGGCTACAAACATTATAAAAAGTGGAGGAACAGCTCCGTTAGCCGCTGAGTCACTGCTGGTAAATACATCTAACTCACTGTAGTGTCAAAATGCCTTTATATGAACTCCAGTATTTTACCTCCATTAGTTTATTATGGAAAAACCTCCTGCACGTACCATAATACTTTACGATATGACATCACCATCCTGAACTCTGTGGCGTATAGTATTTCTATAATGTAACTCTTTAAGTTTTCTGTCGCCTTTCCCGTTTAGAAAAGTGTGATTTTCAGCACAAATTCCAGACAACACCGTGGCGTATCCTGCTTGACAGTTTATTCATTGTCCAAATTCATATCAGTAGACTCGGAGAAATTAAAAGTCCTTTTTTTAAAACATTCTCTTGAACAAAAATATAACAACTATTTACAATCACTGGTAAAAATACATACAAAGCATTCGAGCATCATGTTGTCTTTCTAAAAGACATAATTCACGACAGCAATGAGAAGAGACCGATGCGAAACGTTACAGATCAGAATTAAAACCTGTTTGTGCAGCTACGTCCAGCTTAGATTGTGCATTTCTGACTTTATGTGAGGACAACAACGTAAAAAGGCAAGCGATCAAGAGTTTTTATTGCAATCGAGGTTTGACGGGCCCGAAACGCACACGCCGCAAAGTAGAAATATCTGAATTTAAAGTACTAAATCTCTTATTCTGTAGTTTTGCGGAGTCAGGTTTGGTGGCTCCTCCAAAGGCTTTTCATTCTCTGGCATAAACTTGAGTCGAATTTGATGACGGTCCGAGCAAAACCACAGGTTTGTACATTTACAGATGCAGTTTCTCTTTGTTCATCGACAGCTTTACTCGTTACTGGCATCACTGGAGTCTTAAGGTGGCCACACACTAGAGGATTTTTTATCTTTTGAGACTAAATATCTGTGCAAAGACCACACACACTTAAGGACAGACATGAGGACACACACACACACACATGAGGAGTCCCACCACAGATCATGCCACGCCTCCTAAGACTACAGATCTGGCTAAAAATCCTCTAGTGTGTGGCCAGCTTTAGTCTTTTGAGTCTGAGGAGGTGTCATTTTCCGTTGTGGAGTGACGTAGCGCAGTGTTTCCCAACCAGGGGTACGGGGACCCCTGGGGGTACGCGAGAGGTTAGTAGGGGGTACTTGGAATAATGTCAGATGAAGAAATAAGATGAAACAAATTGTATTTTTGATTATTATGGTCAAAGAAAATACTTCTTTAACTGTAAAGAGTGAGATTTTGAGAGTATTTAGCAGTATTTTACCTGATAAATTGGAGCTTTTGTCATCCTCTTTCTAACTAATCAAAAAAAAACATCGAAGTAGGGGGTACTCAGAGTATAAATGAAGGGCCAAAGGGGTACGTGAGCCAAAAAAGGTTGGGAACCACTGACGTAGCGTATGTGGTGAGTCTAGAGGAGGAGCTGAGCAGCAGTTTCCATCTTAGTCCAAAGATCTAATGGTTGGTAACGGGTAACGAGCCCTATTAAGCATGAATAGGCTAAGATGTTTTCCAACCTTTCGTACCAAGAGAGGAGGGACTTGGAGGTCAACTCCTCCTTCTGGTTTACTCTCAAGAGACCCACGAGCGTGTTTAAGTCTTTATTCGTTGTGGAAGATCTTTGGACTAAGAAACGTCCGACACTTCAACTGCAGAGTACAGATGAAGACTGAAGAATCAATTGAGGTGATGAGGCTTTGAAGAGAAAATGCATCTGTAACTGAAGTAAATGTTTGGGTTTTTCTTGCAATTGAAAGCTTTTGTTAAATGTAATTAGTAAATAAAAAAGCAAAGACTTATATTAATGTAAATTGAAAGCATTTTACTTCGACATTTCTTATTTGCAGTGTAGAAAACCTTTGAAGATTTAGAGATTTTTGTCATAACACTGTTTCACGGTTCAAAATATGAGGATCTAGGTTGTGCAAAAGAAAAAAAAAAGTTTAGCTTTTATAGACTAGCTTAACCCGCGCTTCCTCTGTGGAGATCTACTGCTATCATATCGATGAGGAAATGCGGAGAAACGAGGGCTTACAAACTGTGGGAATCGGAAACTTTCCACGTGTGAATTCTGACAAAGGTTTGGCGGCTCGTAGCGCGTGCACGAAGCAGGAGAAAACGTCCAGTTCAAAGCAATAAATTACAATTAAAAGTTTAAAAAAAAAAATAAACCACCAAGTTCCAAAAGCACAGCAGCAGTTACGAGAAAACAGAAGAAGCGGCACCGAAGAAAGCACAAAAGTAAGTTTAAAAACGATACCAAATATGTACAGACTCCAACGGTGGAAAATATTCTCTGGCGCGAGTTGGTTTTTGTACAAAGAAAGAAAATGCATGATTCAAGTTTTTGTGAAAGTTTTAGAAGGATTCCAGTTGGACCAGATATTGTGCTGTGAAATAGAGGTACACAAACAAAACATTTAGGGGCTGGACAATTCAATAAAACAATAAACTATAAGGACGCACAAACGCTAGCACCTGTAGGTAATGATGAAGAGAGCTTGAATAATAACGGGTGCATTTTGGCAACTTTGGCGCCGAAAGGGTTTTAAAAGCCGAAATAAGTCAACCTTATGGAGACTGGGGCCGGTTTTCAGTTTTTTTCGGCAGCAGGTCGGAGTGACGCGCGATAGAAAAAGCGAAAACGAGCCGTCGTTTTGGCCAACGTCATGCTAGCGAAGCGATGGCGCTGTGATGAACACGCTTTGAGCACAGAGCTGCTCAGAACAGGCCCGTGGATGGATTTTAGGTTGTAAGGCGAGACACTGCAGGTGAATAAGGAAAGAAGAAATTCAGGAGATCTCAATTAGACATTTTTGCTGTAGATTACCGAGATAAATGTGAAGGGATAAAAAGTATTGCAAGTTTTGTCATTTTATGTTTATAGTTTAGAATATTTTATGCGTAAAATTGGTCAAACGTGCCTATATTTTCTGCGACGAAGTCTAAAAAATGGATTGATCCAGGTTTAAATTTATATTTATGTCTCACAAAATCCAGGAAATGCAGATCGGAGCACTCCTGCAGTAGAAGAAGAAACTATGTCGTTTTTTTGACGAGGGAATAATGTTACAACATTCAAAAAAGTACATTTTGCATGATGTGTCTCCTTTAAAATACTAATAGTTATGAGAAGTAAGTAGTAGTGAAGGTCTGCCTATAGACCCTTTCGTTGTTTGTAAACATTCCAGGGCTTAGCTGGAGGCGGAAAGCTAGTTCCTATCTATTCCCATTGTAGCTGTTGTCATAGTAACGATAAACAAATGTCTAACTGTTGTTGTAAATATCAGATAAAACCTTATTTTATCGTCTCAAATGTCGTTCCTCTTGTTCTTGCTCCTTAAGCCACAACAGGACCACATTTTGTAGTTGTAGTTTTACACTTATAATCGCTAGTTTTAGTGTAATCTTATTTCTCTTGCTCACTTCCTGCCTCCAGCTGATGTCACTGATGATGTAAGCAGCGACAGGGTCTATAAAAGCGATCATAGGCCCTGGTTTGAACATATTGGTGGTGTCTGACCTATTTAGCCTTTAATGTAATGTTTGTTGAATGAAAAAAAAACAGTTTTAGGAGTAGAACAGCAAAGAACTGAGTTACTTCCCAACAAAGTAATTAAATCTAAGGCTACACTGCAAAAAGTGATCTCTTGATGAGTTAAATTTGCTTGAATTCAGAATATATGACCTTATTTTGAGTAATTTTGACTTGCCAAGTGAAATTATCTGCCAATGGAACAAGTATTTTCGCACTTAAAATAAGAAAAAGCAGATCATTTCAAGTAAATTTGGATTCAATATCTAATTCTTAGTGCAAGAAGTCGGCAGAAATACTTGTTCCGTTGGCAGATAATTTCACTTGGCAAGTCAAAACTACTCAGAATAAGGTCATATATTCT
>OMNZ01004891.1:21050-37420 GCA_900303255.1 Lesueurigobius sanzi | reverse complement strand
AAGGTTTTATTGTTGTCTCACATGCTTGGGACCAACATGAAATACTAATACTAGCACATATACTGTACTAAAGTATATGTGCGCATAAATGCTCAGGATGTGGAATAAAAGCATGGGATAAAATAACAGGCTGCATGTTGCCAATTGCCATCTGTAATTCCAGCTGTGAATTACATGAACAGGTCAATTACTGTGTCCTAAACTACAGTTATGAGAATGCAGCCTTTTCTTTCTTTAGATCAGTGTGTCTCATCTGGTGAAGCTTCGGGACACACATTACGTATCATGACGTCACCCCCAAAACCTATACATTTCTACTTTTACATAAAATCATTTTTTAACGTATATAAATGTAATTTTATCCATTAATACAGAAATAAGGTGTTTTATGTGTAAAATATTGACAAAATCTAAATAATAGATAGAGCCAGGTTTAAAATTATTGTTTTATCTTGTTGATGTATTAGTTACAAAGATGCGTTCAGGAGTATTTTGGACATTTTGTTTAGTTTTTGAATAAACTAGTTATTATTGATTGAATCGTAAAAATTAAATTTTGCCTTGTTTTTTGGGATTCAAAACTCAATAAATCAGGCTAGGAATTAAATATTGAAAAATCCCTCTGAACAAACCTTCAAAATATTGCTAAGATCAAGACTGTAAAGTTTGAGGGCTGTAGGAGCTACTAAAGTGAGATTATTACAAGAGTTCAAGAAAAATGTATTTTGAGAAAGTGGCCTTTGAAGTTATAATTGTAAGTGTAAATCTATGGAGAAACGTTGAATCAGTGCCATAATTAAACACTGTATTGTGAAGATTTGACAATTTATTTGTTTACAGGTGAAAGTTTAAGATTAAACTGGCTCAAAATCTGCAAATTGGAAAAAATTATTACTTTTGTCTGCAAGCACGGATCATACTTCTTCTAATCAAAAATGACCAAAAGAATGAATCAATAATAGGGTTTGGCATAGGCTCCCGACCCACCAGTTGAGAACCACTGCTTAAGACCGTCTGTGTAGGTTCAGTCTAGTCCATCGTAGACCAAGATGTTTTTCCAATCTTCAGAACAAAGAGAGGTGGGACTTAGAGGTCAACTGCTCCTACTGGTTTCTCCTTCAAAGACGCACAAGCGTGTCAATTCTGCTCTGAGTGAAACGTCCTACGCTTCAACTACAGGGTACAGATGAAGACTGAAGAATCTTTGCCTGCGATGCGCCGCTTAAGACCACATGTTTTGAAATCCGACCAAGTTTTGGTATTGCAATTCGATTTAGTTTACTGATCACGATTTAAACACATCCGGTGCATAAACCTTTGAGAAAAGACAAAAATATGAACTGAGAATTAACGGCCCTATACCTGATTCTGTTCTCATAGTGGATTGTTTTTCGTTTTGTATGCCTTTAATATATTGTAAACATTTGTGTACTGCTCATCCAATTATAAAGCCTTTTTTTGTCAATTTCATGAGCTTACAGGTTTGTTTTCTAGCATTTTTGTGACAGTGACCCTGAAAAGTGACCCTGCAAAATGTGAAATGTGTTTATAATCTCATCTCTGTGAAGAATTGTGAGGTTAGAAATGTGTGAGGAAAGTTAAGAATGAGTATACACACGTATACACACACGTATACTCGCCCTCCCTTTCATCGTTTGCAGAGGCGTTATAGTTTTGCAGATATAACCCAACATGTGCTGTGCATTTGGAAGTAAACATACAGAGAGCAGGTAAAAGCAGATATTTAACTTTAATTATTCAAGTATTTCTTTTATATAAAAACGCACGATATACAGGAACAACCCCGTGTGGGATAGATGCTTTCACAGTTAATGTCACATTAAGCTTTAACTTATAATAAACAAACTACAAAATCCATGAAATTAAAAATAAACACTTACTGAATAGTTCACCATGTCGTCAGCAGCGCTTATGCTAGATACATAAGAATACATCCAGGTAGAGTTATATATTCAAGAAGAGACAATGTGTATGCACTGTATAAGGTCAGACAGCTAATAAACCGAGCTGCAGCTGTAATGAGACAAAACTACCTCGAGTTTGAATATCAGGAAATAACCCAAAGCAAAAGAAGAGGCATTTAAATGAGATGTAAACAAAACACCCAGCGTATTCATTATTCATAACCTTTGTAATCAGACTGGGGCTTGTTATTCCTACAGCATCCAGGGCAGGAATGCAACAAGTCGTCATGTGCTAATTATTCTGTATTTATCTGCTTAATAATTTGCCTACAAGTAATTCAATTATCCAGTGTGACTTCATTAAGTCAAGACCGAAACACACTGTATGCGTTCTGCAAAGCGCCTGTAAAAGCGTGCTTTGGAATATTAACACGGTACGAGCTTACAATGCGTGTGCTGTATTTGGGGCCAGAGTTATCTGAGTTCTTTACCTGCTGGTGTTCCCAGTTTGGTTTTACAAGCTAAAAGGGGCCTTGCTTCACTAGTTCAGAACACTAACCTAAAGCACTGAAGTAACAGCATGAAGTTAAGCGCTAATCTAATATTCATTAGGGACGAGCGGATATACAAGATCCTATCAAAAGCTTTTACAGCTTGTTATGTTGAGGAGTAAATTAAATTTAAGTTGAGTGTAATTCCTTCATGTTTGCACAACCGAGACAGATAACAGAGTCAAGCAACTGCAGAGCTGTGGGTTTGGTGTCTGGCTCAAGGGCACTTCAATAAGCAACAAATGAACTGTTTATATAAGTTTGGTCGAGCTTCTGTCAGAAGGCATGATTGGAATGACTGACAACACTTTTGCATGGGCATAGCTCTACAGTCCTCATGCGTTTATGAACAATCATAACAGATATGAAAGACAGCAGCAGGCAGCCCTGTGCGTTTGTACACTGTCCAGTAAAGAAAAGGCATGTGCACCAGCTCCTAACAGTGTAGGTGCTTCTTGCTGGACATGTCGTTCCAGATGCGATGCATCTCCTCGGGGGAGATCTGGTGCACTGTGATGACGCGGCGATACCGGCACAAGCTGTAGGCCATCTTCCAGTGGTTGAAGCCGCTGTTCTGGTACGGGTGGATGTTGAGTTTACGCAGACACAGGCCCACGTACACATCCTCCAGGTGCAGCAGTCTGGTGTGGAGCGAGGTCTTATAGATCAGCTCTGCCACGTCTGCAGAGAAGATGTACCCAGTGCCCGAGCAGAAAGGCGGGTAGCGACTGTCCGGGTACAGGTCCCGGGGCATGTACCACTTACTGCGCATGTCCCGGATCGGCCCCCCGTTTATCACATACCCTGTGAAGTACCTCCTGCGCGGTTTAGTGTTCGGCTTTAACAGTTTATAGATGAGGTTGTCCATGTTGACAAAAATGTCACTGTCAGTTTTCATCACATACTGGGCTTTTGGGCAGAAGGTGGCCACCCAGCGCATGCCCATGATGGTCTTCAGAGTCAGGTTGTGGTAAGAGTCAATGAAGTTCTCCACCACAATGTCGTGAAAGATCTGGCTCTCCTGCTCCACCATCTGATTGAGCACATCATCGGTGTTCTTGCCCAGGAAGAAAAGGGTGAGGATATGGATGTCTCCGTAGATGCTCTCGTCTCCCCAGGTCTCCCTGATGGCCTGCCGGGCGTCAAACTCCTTATGGGTGGTGCTGATGAGGATGACCAGGAAGGGGCTGGCGCTCTCGCACTTCTTGGGCTCATTGATGACAAACTCAAAGGAGTGTGGGTTGAGAGAGCGCGAGCGGATGTTGGTGAAGGTGAAGTTTTTGGGTGATTTGACAGTCTTGCGTATGGGTATGGACATGTGTCCCTCATATGAGGACGTGGGACGAGAGATACTGAGGTACCAGAGTGCACTGGCCCAGCACACTACGGTCAGCAGGTACAAGCATGACACTTTCGAAGGCATTATGCTGCATTTGGGACGATGGAGAGGGGGACAATCTTCTCAGGCTTCCCTTCCATGAGAGCAGCTCCTCTGAGCCCTGCAGCACGGAGCTGCCCCAGCACGTGCCCGCTCATTAATAGTTATGGCCGACTTCAGTGAGAAGGGGGGATGTTTGTTTTTAACGCTTCTCAGATTTGTTTTGACATCCAATTCGTCCTGATGACACCGCCACAGCTCCATTTACATCTGAAAGACACAGACAGAACAAATGGATTATTAATATTATAAATGTTAATTTTATTGCCCTCTGATTTAATCATGAATAAATCCATGGCCACCATTAAATTCCACTTAATTTAAAACCCCATTAAAAGGTAAGCATTACAAATATATTATGCTCAGAAGTGCCATGTGTCGAAGGCATACACATTACCCTCAAGCACAAGACAGATTAGACTGTCCATAAATCAGGACTGTTTTATTGCCTGCTCTTTATACTTTAAGTGCTCTACATCATGTATGTTACAATCTACTGCCCTCATGCCTCCTCCATTCATCCGTCTGAGTGGAGCCTGTGCCCAAAAACACTTGACTTGATTATGCCCAACAAATGCAGCTGTAATCAAATTATATTTCCTCATAAATATCCCGCCGTCCCGCACAGCCGCAGCGGAGGACTCACTTGAGCAGAGTAAGTCAGAAGTCATCAGTTTTCAGGCCACATCATCGACTCAAATGGCTAGAACTTTTGCCTCGGATGGGGGACAATTCGTGTTCCAAAATGGGGCATATTATGTAGACTCAATCACACAGTAGAGACGACCGAACCTACAATGACAAAGCCCGAGCATGTGCCATTACACTGTACCTTTACAAATCACGTACCGGGAGGAATCCAGGAAGAGCCGGGAAAACAACAAAAACAATGGAGGAGCAGCTAATGATAGTGCTCACCCTGAGCTTTTTGACCAATCGACCTTATGTTATAGAGACAGGAATAGGAAGGACCTTATATTATAGAGACAGGAATAGGAAGGACCTTATATTATAGAGACAGGAATAGGAAGGACCTTATATTATAGAGACAGGAATAGGAAGGACCTTATATTATAGAGACAGGAATAGGAAGGACCTTGCTTGGAGGAGGATCAGTGAGGAGATTGGGATCTCAAGTAAGTAATCTTAATATTTAACAACAGTTATTCCCCCGTTTAGCCAAATCCGGTCAGAAGTCGGACAATGTACAGTCACTGCTATTCATTTTCCCGCTGACAAGTCAATATGATTATTCAGAGGAAGTATGTAAGGTGGAAGAGATTGAGGGACAAAGATTGAGGGACAAATATATGAAGGAGAGCAGAAAGGAGAAAGAGAGAAGGAAGAGCGGTGCATTTTGTCCTAATAGAGAAAATAGCCTTCAGTGTGCTATTGTATTTGGCTGTATATATTGAAGAAAAAGCTGTACACTGCAAAAAGTCATGTAGAAATAAGTGAACTCTTTTTGAAATAGTTAAATTTGCCCTTGATTTGAGAAACTAGTTTTCAAATAAGATTGATATTGATTGATATTCTTTATTTAAGCCTAAAATTTACTCCATTGACAGATTTCTCGAAACTAGTTACTCAAATCAATGACAAATTACTAATTTCAAGAAGATTGCACTTCTTTGTAGATGTAAACGTCAGGACAAAACTTGGTTGGTTTCCATGGAGCTGCCGAACCTCTGATGAGACGACAGCGCTGGTAAACAAGACGTCCGGAACAAATGATTTATTGTCTACGGTGTTGCCAAGAAAAGTGAGTTTCGCCACCAGGGCCTTTACATATAGAACAAGTGACAGTGACAATACCAAGGCTGTTTATAAATGCATGAATTTTGTGCAATGCGCAACAAGCTACAAATATGTAAATGATGTCAATGTTTCCCACAGGTCAAGTATGTTTACAAAAACTAAAAATCAAGCGTGGGTTTAAATGACTTGATGTCAGAATATGAATCTTGTTTGGACTAGATTAGACCTTTTGACTTGTTATCTAGATTATTTGGCTTGTTTTATGACATTTCTGAGTCTGACTAATTTTAAGTAGAGAGGCACCAATTCCAGCTTTTTTGCTTCCAATGCCGATACCTGGGGTTTGAGTACCTACCGATACCCGATATCAACCGATACTTTCACAAAAGTAGATTTGTAGATGACATTTTTGCTGTTTATGCAAAGGAACTGTTTTATACTGTTTTGCTTTGCTGCGTGAGAGAAGAACAAGAAGAAGAAGAAGAAGAAGAAGAAGGAGGAGGAGGAGGAGGAGTAGAAGAAGAAGAAGGCTTTATTTATGCATAAAGTGTTCTGATTACTAATGGGGGTATCAGTAATTCTGTAATCAAAAAACTAAAATACAAACACAGAGACCTTCACTAGTGGCCAATATGATCCTATTCCACTGCTTTAGATGTGAAAACTAAGAAGTAACAACTTACTCTTTCTAAAAGTAATCTTGTTAATCAGTAATCAGCCGCTGGGTTGCTGTTATGGAGTGATCCCAACAACACTGGTTAGGACTAAATAATCTTTCAGACTCAAAGCAAAGGCTGAGCAAAAGTTATCTCCTGGTTTTTATTTTTCAGCCTGTGCCAGAGTGACTTAGGACATTTGGTTCTTTACCGCCACATGGACCGGTTTTGGCTGGACTCTGTGGACTCCACTTCTTAAAGCAGAAGAGTAAAGAAGGATTTCCGCGCTGAGTCCTGGCTGGACATCAAGTTCGCAATGGACATGAAATGGAAGTTTGTGTCACACCAACTGCAGGAGAAAGTTTAACTACACATCACAACATTGGTCCCTTAGGTTTAAAACTGAGGTGGAGCTGAAAATTGTTTGCTAGTAATAACTATATGGTAACTGTAAAAATGCAGCTTTCTAGTCTTTATTTGCTAATTTCTGTGTAATTCCTGAGTCAAACCACATGAAACCAAAACTGTCACAAAGTTCAATGTCTTCTCTCTCAGCACATATGAACTAAGGTCTAATTATTTTCTCAAAAAGGTGTCCAAAAGTGGAGTCAATATTCAAAAGCATGTTGAAAGGACTTTCAGCCATAATAATAATATGGCAGGTTTGTGAATCCAATTACTACCAAAAACATTTGGACATTATTTTTGGAAAGTTTCTGGCACCTGCTCCAACTGAATAATTCTATAATGTGAATGCAACCTATTTCTGGAGACTCTTATCGATGGCTTCACACTATTAAAGCATTTGAAAAAACATTTAACTTATTGTAGGTCAGTTTTTGTCATGTATCTGTCCCCCTCAGCCCCATTCGGGTATGCACTCTCCAGCCCCTGCCTTTTTGAAACTCTCAATGAAAAAAAAGAAAGAAAAGTGGGTGGGCGAGATCAGACGACATGCTTCACAGCGGAATACCCACGATGCATCACTTCTCCCTCTTCAGAAGCCTGGCCTTACACGCCCCAGACAAAGATGGGCTCTCCACCTGCTCCCTCCATCTCCAACTGAAAAGAAAACATGACGCTACCACGTGTTTGTTTGTAGTGAATCACAGAAAACTCAATGGGACCTTCCTCTTCTTCACTGTTTGATCTTTCAGGTTGTGACATCGCTGTGTGTTGCATTTCCCCAGAGTCCTCAACTGGATCTAAACAATATTGTTTTATACTGTTTTGCTTTGCTGCGTGAGGGATGTGTGGTAGCCGGCTCTGGCCTGGTTGGGGACTGAGGATGGAAATTACCTCTGGCTACAAAACAGTACTATTCAATAATGTATTGTCAAATAAATAAATACAAATATAACTCATGGACTTAAACATTTATTCACCTAAGCACAGACCTAGCTATTTGAGATGAGACAAATGATGTAATATGATCCATAAACGATGAACCATAAGATTTAAACTTCCAAGAGGTGAATTGGACACTAGACAATCTCAGTGGTTCCCAAAGTGTGGTCCGGGGGCCTCTGGGGGGCCTCAGACGCACTCCAGGCAGCCCCCAATGATTGTCTACATCAGTGTACTTTTTGCATTGTGCAGTATTTATCAATCAATCAATCAATCAATCTATCAATCAAGAGTCGTCTCAGAGGTCGGTACAAACACAGAACAAGTCAATATCAGACATCATTCCCACATCCTTAGACCCTCCCCCGCGGCAAGGGAAAACTTGAAAAAGCACGTGGGACCAAACGGAGAAACCTCGAGGACCACAATGGGGAAGGGATCCACTCCTATGGATCCCATAGAATATATGAAAGGATTAACCAGAAAACATAATCACAGAAATGCATGATCCATCCATTTCAAAACAAAACCACCACTTGCATCAGTGGCGAGTGTTAACCTCCAGTTTGGACCATCGCGGTGATCGGACATTTTCACTAGAACATAATTAACAAAATTGTATTTACGATTGTGCTAAAGTTTTTATCTATTTTTCCCTGGATTTAGTTTTTTTTTTACACTTCCTTATTGGACTTAGGCACAGGAAGTGACATACATAGAGGTAAACAATCAGGGCTGGACTGGCAGGAAAAATCGTCCCGGGACTTTTTGCTCAAGACCGGCCCTCATATGTTCACTGTTAGAGACATGACTAACAGTAGCCTGTGAAATGTGCTCCTCTGCTTGTTGTAAGTTATTATCTGAGAACCATGACTTTAACGCAGGGATATAAAAAGCATCAGACAACACTAATGGAGAAACCGTGTAACTGCATCCTCCACACACTCTTCACTAATTTGACGTCTCAAGTGCGGGCTGGTGAGAGAGTGGGGCTGATCTGAACCAGCGCTGGCCGCTGGAAATAAACACGTAAAATAAACACAGTCCAGGAATAACAGAGAAATTAGCCATAGACTAAGAAAGGAAATCTGCATTTTGACAGTTACTATATAGTTATCGGCACAGAATTTCCAGCTGCCCTCCACCTCAATGAAAACTACAGGCTCTTTAGATTGTTGTGATGTCACGTGAACACGACCTGTTTGCCCACTCCATGTAACACAAATCACATCTTGGAAAAAATAATTATCCTGAACACAAAGCCGGCTTGATTTATTCGCAATATGAGGTGAGGTAAACGTGTTCAAAGACTGGCATTCATCACAGCGCTGGTGAAGGAAAAGACCTATTATGGGGTGTATGTGTGTACAGTCGACCCAGATGTTTTGATGCATGGCCTGGTGACTGGATATAGACAGCCCTCCAAAGTGTTTTTCCAAAAGAAGCGTGTCTGAGCTAATAGGGTGCCACGCTGAAATAACTGCCCCATACAATACAACAGCCTCCTGGTCGCTGTAGCAGGAGTCGGCACTTTCAACATCAAAGGAAGAGACACTTTAGCCGAAAAGAAAGCCATAAAGAGCTGCAATACTATGTTATCTTGGTTACATCATATTTGTTTTGGTAAATGGGGATAAATAAGTGGATTAAGGTGAGACACTGCAGGCAAAGCTTATTTTTTTCAGGTTTTTGGCAAGTTAGCTCCTACAGACTCCAAATTTTTCAGCCTAGGAGGAAAACGAGAGACCAAGGCACTCCTCCCACATTGAGCACGGTTACATGCCGTCAAAAACCCTTTCAAAACCGGAATAGCAATAACCCGGTTGTGCGCAGCTATATAAACACCCGCAATTAAAAACCCGAATATGACCCCCGGGTTACTCCTGTTCTAACCTGAATATTTGGGCATGTATACGCACATTGGAATACCCCGATCAAAAGGAATATTTATTTGTGTACTGCGCATGAACAACCAGCAAGGCATGTTGGTCTTTTGAGTCCAGAAAGTACTTTATATGTGCGGAAGTCAAACGGAAGAAGAAGAAGAAGAAGAAGCAGATGTAAACAAACATGGCGAGGCCCAGGCGCAACACACCGCACTTCTGGAGTGAAGAGGAAACAGACGTCTTAATCAATCTTGTGAAAGACATGAACATCATGTACTTATGTATTTATACACAGCACGTTGTCCGGAGTCTCGATTTAAAAAAATAAAAAAATAAAAAGAGTTGTGGTTTGGATCGGGATATTCCAAATGATTGACGTATTATGTAAACTGGAATAACTCTGCTCACACATGCAAACGAGTTATTCCAACTCTTTCAGGAACCGGAATATTGACCTGACCGGAACATTGACAGGCATATAAACGTAGTCACAGTAATTCTCTATGTATTGGGCTAATCTATATTAAAATCTTGATAGTTTCTTCCACGCGTATCTGTTTCAACAAGCCATTCTTTTCTCTCTCTTAGTCTTAGTTCTCCAAACACCAAAGAGCACCTTACCCAAAAACAACTTCATGGTACTGACTTCCTGAGCACTTTGTGTCCAGTTCTTCTTACTTTCCAGCCTTGGACTTAACAATATTTTGAAGGTTTTTTTTCAATATATAATTCCTAGCCTGATTTATTGAGTTTTGAAACTCCCAAAACAAGGTGATGTTTGATTTTTTTTTACACATTTACTCACTAATAACTACTTTATTTAAAAACTAAACAAAACATCCAAAATTCCCTCTGAAGAAAATAAAACCATCCATTTAAACCTGGCTCTATTCACAATTTAGATTTCAGAGATTGATGTGAATCGCGTGACAGTTAATTGTTAGGCGATAAATCTTGTGGTGTGTAAACTTCGTCTTCATTGTCCTTGGCAAAGACAAACTGCCAGGATTAAATTTACACTCCAGTTCATTGCATTTTATTACATTTACTCGCAGCTCTAAAATTCGAACAACTAATTAACTCGATCTAAACTCTGGATAGTTCACGTGTCGTCACGAAATGTCTGCAGTTTAAGATGGATAGGGATTCTATGCTGGCAACTATAGCATATATTTTGGCCTGGTTTATGACTAATATTTCTTTTACACATGAAACAAAAGCTTCACTGCAAGAAAAGTATATCTAGATGAATTACAATTAGAGCTGGGCGATATGATGATAAAAATCGAATCGTGATCTGGTCTCCATGATCTGCTTTTTTGGGAACATCGTCATATCGTGATTCAGTGGTTTTTACGTTTAACACAGCTCTGCGCTCAAATACTGATCTCCACTCAGTGCTTCTACTGTCAGGACAAAACCATGACTAAACCAGGAGTAAACTAGGTCTAAACCAGGTCTAAAATCGGACAATATCACAGACTGAATCGGGATTAAACCAGGACTAAACCAAGAAGTATATTGGACTAAGACGGAGACTGAAATCAAGGTTTGAACCAGGACCAAACAAAAAAGGACTAAACCAGGGATAGAATGAAACAATGATTACCCTGGACTAACCCAGGACCTAACCCAGGACTAAACCAGAACTCAAGCAGAAATAAACCAAGAGAAAACTGGGTCTAAATCGGGTCTAATCCTGGACAATATCACAGACTGGACCAGGATTAAACCAGGACTAAACCATAAGGAAAACATGTCAAAACTGAAACTCGGACTAAAACGGGCCTTAAACAAGACTAAACCCGGACAACCCCAGGTCTAAATCCAAGAAAAAAGACAATATACACTTCGAAATCGTGATTTAAACTAAAGAAAATCATGATAAGATTTTTTGCCATATCGTCCAGTCCTAGTTAGAATGACTATATTTGACCGACTTGCCAAGTAAACAAAATCTGCAAATGGAATAAGATTTCTACTATTTATGTGCATTAAGACATTTAAATGTATTAGGTGCAGTAAGAAGTAAAAAAAAAAAAATTAACAGTAGCAATTCAAAACAGTAGAGTCTCGTGCGCAGAAAGCTGACTGGTTCGCTGAATACTGATGAGCTCCACACACTTGAGCTCATATTTTCTCATTTTTGACAAAACAATCTCATAATAACTTTCTCTGAAGACAAAAAGTAGCAACAAATGATTAGTCTCCACTGTCCCGCTTCCGAACTATTGCTGCAAACCTATTTCACGTTCCAGCCCCGTTCTGAAATTCACATAAACACAATGATTATATGGAATATTAATGAACAAATGGTGGTTTCGTCTTCCTGCTATAATTGCAGCTCTTTCGTCACTCGCTGCCTTGAAAAGAGCGACACAATAACCAGCTGTATGCGCCGGCTTTGTTTGTGTTGCAATTGTTCTTCTTCTTTTTTTCTTTTTATTAGCGGCTGAAGATATAGAAGCCAGAGCAGACAAAAGGGAGTTTGTGCAAGACGCAAACAAACAAAGATCTCGCGGTGAATAAATTCTGCTGCGGCGGCTGTTTGCTCAGCGAGAAGGACTGATTACAACACTTCCAAATATAGCGATCAAAAACGCAAAGGGAAACTCACAGAAGGACATGAACCAACATCGCAATAGTCTACAACAGTCAACTAACAAGGGTATAGCTACACAGGAAGCTAAAGTTCCAATATTAGGCTAAAACTGGCTTGGACATAGCTGAAACATACAGGCAAATCATTATTAACTTTTTTTTTTCAGATTTTCAGCCACTTCGCTCTCTTTGCATAGAGACTTTCACCTGGAAACAAATAAATGACCTCATTTTCCCAATAAGGTGTTAAATTATTGAGACATAATCTCTCCAAATGAAAAATATTACTTTCAAAATGCATTCCTCGTGCAAATTTCCACTTTAGTTGCACCCATTCACACTGCTGTTTTTGTATTGCGACCTGTAAGTATTAAATTTGGATGTCCTTCACACATTTCCCCCCCAACAACCTAAAACATGTACAATATGAAAATCCTTCAGCTGGGCACTCCTGGCCTCAAAGATGTGCACAATGACCAAATGGCTACTTTTTGGGGGAAAAGTATTAATACTAATAAGCATATGTGAAATAGAAGGCGTGGCAGCAATTATTGACACAAAAGAACCACTTACTTCACTGTTCTGGGCCAAAACACCTCACATTAAACTGAGCCACATCATGAGACAGGAGCTCCACGTTTATGTTCTGTTTGTTATTAAAGTATTCATTTGATAATTGATATAATTAATTTACTATTGACATTGTTAAATAAGTTTATATTATTTGAATATACATATTAATAATATAAAATAACCAGTTTTAGCATTGTATATTGATCATTGTATCAGTATCCACTAAAATAACCTAAAAAATCTTGGTATTGCCCATCACTACTTACTAGCCTGGCAAGCCCGACAGATTCTTGGGTTTTAAGCAGGAGGTATCAGAAAAGTCACCACAGGGATAACTGGCTTGTGGCGGCCAATCGTTCATAGCGACGACGCTTTTTGATCCTTCAATGTCGGCTCTTCCTCACTGTGAAGCAGAACTCACCAAGTGTTGGATTGTTCACCCACTAATAGGGAACGTGAGCTGGGTTTAGACTGAGGTGAGGCAGGTTAGTTTTACCCTACTGCTGTACCCTACTAGATACAGCGAAACACAGTTGTGCTCATAAGTTTTACATACGCATTTAATCTTTTGGCCATTTTTCATAGAATACGAATGATAACACAAACATCTTTTTCTTCCACTCATGGTTAGTGGTTGTGTGAAGCCATTCATTGTCAAAGAACTGAGTTTACTCTTTTGAAATCATAATGAAACAGAAACTACTCAAATGTACCTGATCTAATGTTTACATGACCTTCAACAACTGCCAGGAAAATTGTTCAGCTGAATTGTTCAGCACTCTCTGACAAAATTGGATTCTCTGAAAAGATGGATGTTTGTTTCAAGATGCACAATATGTAAGTTTACAGACCCTGACATTCTCTCATGGTATGTACACCTTTGAGCACAACTGTATCATTCTGAAAGAGGCCACTCAGGTTGGCCCCCCTTACCCAGTTGAAACGGAACCATGCGATCTGATTGGTTTATTTGAAGAGTTAATTTGCAAAAGCAGATATCTCCGTTTTGAATTCTTTGCCAAATTGTTCTAGATTTTGATCACCTTACTCTACAGGTGACTCAAGTAAAACTAAAGTTGAATCAATTTAATGAAGAACAAGTTACTTAATATGCCACTAATATAGGTCTGGTTATTAAAAAACAAGCTACACAAAGGGAAAATCACAAGCAAATGTTGATTTTTGTAAATGGCACTTATCTGTTTTTGCAAACAAACTCTTCATTGTTCTTATCGAGCAGTGCCACGCATGGACTGCAGAAGTCCCCTCAATAACAATCAATAGAGGCGTACGGGGGGCCGTTTCAGTTTTAAATATCCAAAAACACATCGACAGAAGGTGAGCAATGAGCATCGTGACTTATCCTGTTCAAATATGAACGCAAAACTGCTACCATCATCGCGGCGTCATCACGTTTTCCATGGGTCCTTACTGGTTCCCCCGCTGACACTAAAGGAAGGATCAAATGCAGAGAGCCAAGAAATGTCCTGTAATTCTGTGACATTATGCCTTTGTTAGTCGCAGACAGTTGATATTTAAACATTGTCAACTGGACTGGACAATTCCTGGACGACGAGAGCCTACACAAACACGCCTTTGTTGGTCGTGTAATCTGTTGGCTCACAAATAACTGGCGCAATCATCGCACTTGTAAAATTCCACTGCATAATGTCCATTTACATATTCCGATGCTCGAGGCTTGCTCAAAAACGATGCTCTGCTATTACGGCGAGACAACCAGCACCAGGCTCAATCTATACAAGCAATTACAGAGCGAGGGAACATTAGTCTGAGCACAACTTTTGATAGATTGGGAACGTGTCAGGGCAGATTTTCACAGATAACTCAGCCCCACAGGAGACAGCAGAGTGAGCCGAGCCAAATGAAGGAGAATAAACACTTTGATGTGACAGGGAGGATGGAAGCATTGTGTCAGTAAAATGAACAGGCCAATGTAGAGATGTTCAAATATCGACGGGACTGGGTTGATTGAGTTTATATACAGTAGTATATACAGTTGTGTGTTTCTAGATATGGTTTTGACCAGTTAAGATTTAGTTGTTCATTTATCTGGCAAAGTGAAAACATCTGCCAATGGAATAAGATTTTACCCCTAATATCAAGTCAAATGAGAATTCTTGTCTTATCTGTTGTCAGAAATCTTATTTTTGGTGCAATAGGATGTTTTTACTTGTTTAGGTGCAAAATACTTATTCCATTGGCAGATCATTTTACGCGAGATCAAATAATCTTATTTCAAGAAAATTGTACTTATTTTTTACATTACTTTTTTCCAATGTTGGGTCTAAATTTATTTGGAGCCCGATACCGGAGGCAGTTGGGAAGGCCGATAGCCGATATGTGGGGCGATGTGATTACTGATTAAATTTGTTCAATCAATCAATCTTTGCTAATAAAGTGCTTTTCATACAAGAATGTAACACAAAGCGCCTCTCAACACAGCACCAATCCCCTTCCCCGTTCAGCCCCCACGAACATCCGCCCCATACACGCAGAAGAGAGGTACGCCCCAGCCACGCAATTTGTTGTAATATAAATTATTTAAACCTCCCAAACAGCCTATAGTTAAATATTTATTACCATAGCAATTTCAATCAATCAAATAAAGTTATCAATTCTGAAAACACTTTGTTAAGATAGTTCAGGATCACACAGGGGGGTGCAAAAGGAGTCAGGATAATGTGCCATCCAGAAGGAAAAAGTTTACAAACAGGTAATAAAAAACAAAAATACTGAAAAATTTAAAAGTATAATAAAATAAACGTCTCTTAGCATCTAACAATAAAAACTATTGTT
The DNA here is from genome assembly GCA_900303255.1 of Lesueurigobius sanzi. Lineage (NCBI taxonomy): Eukaryota > Metazoa > Chordata > Actinopteri > Gobiiformes > Gobiidae > Lesueurigobius > Lesueurigobius sanzi. The sequence goes on along the minus strand of OMNZ01004891.1, from coordinate 21,868 downwards.
GTTTTGCCGTTCTATCTTATCGATCTTGTCATTGTTGTAGGGCTGAAACAACTAATCGATTAATCGTCAACTAATCGATTATTGAAATAGTTGTCAACTATTTTAGTAATCGATTAATCGTTTCTGGGATATACAGACTCAGACAGAGTAAGAATTACATCAAAATTTTATATTTTTTGTGAAAAAACTATGTTGACTCTGAAGGCATTGGTTCTAGAATTTTTTTTTGCTAATATTTTTGCTCTGATTGTTCCAAATCTTGGATCATAATCTAATCCGAGCAGAAAGAGGACTCTCTCGCTCTCACTTTTACAATCCCAGAGTGAATTTTAGAGGTTCTTAGCTTTCAAATGAGGAATGACATGTGGAACTTGTACAAAGAGCATCCTACAAACATTACCTTTAACTTTACTCCATCAAGACGTCCTCAAACGGTGTCACTTTAGCTTCATGTGCAAAAAGCTTTTAACAATTACACTTTCCATGCACCTTTTTGCGCCAACCGATTAATCGTAAAAATAATCGGCCGATTAATCGATTACCTAAATAATCGTTAGTGACAGCCCTACACTGTTGCATTCAATCATTATCAATACATTATCACAGGCACCCTAAAAAGGTAGTCAACAAAATATTGACTCTACACATTTGGGGCTTTGTCAAAATTAATGTATTGGCTGAATTGGTGGCGATTTAAGCTTTCAAACAAGGCACAACATGACTAGTTTTCATATCTACCATATTGGCAAAATTTTGGACAATAGCCGGTATTCCTCTGATTGCCTATACAAGAACACTGCTCTTGTCCTCTTGGCAGG
>OMNZ01004886.1:1228-12786 GCA_900303255.1 Lesueurigobius sanzi | reverse complement strand
TGCTTATATATGCTTTAAGATCATCACCTAAACCCTGTTTATATATGCTTTAAGATCATCACCTAAACCCTGTTTATATATGCTTTAAGATTATCACCTAAACCCTGTTTATATATGCTTTAAGATCATCACCTAAACCCTGTTTATATATGCTTTAAGATTATCACCTAAACCCTGTTTATATATGCTTTAAGATTATCACCTAAACCCTGTTTATATATGCTTTAAGATTATCACCTAAACCCTGTTTATATATGCTTTAAGATTATCACCTAAACCCTGTTTATATATGCTTTAAGATTATCACCTAAACCCTGTTTATATATGCTTTAAGATTATCACCTAAACCCTGTTTATATATGCTTTAAGATTATCACCTAAACCCTGTTTATATATGCTTTAAGATCATCACCTAAACCCTGTTTATATATGCTTTAAGATCATCACCTAAACCCTGTTTATATATGCTTTATGATTATCACCTAAAAAGATCAAACTGCCTGAAACAAACACAAAAATATTTCATAATTGTCGAGCGATAGCCTGCATTGTCTTCTTTTTTAAACGTCAAACAATAACAAGACTAATTGGCTAATTAGACTGACAGAAGTGAAGCCAATGTCGAGGAGGGATCAGAGACAAATTGCAGCAATTTATGGATTAGGTGACAGCTGTCTCCAAAAATAGTATGGCATATCTTAAATGTTAAAGGTATTGTTACGTTTCTACTATTCTCTGTTGACAATGACATATACAGTCAACTCTATAAGCAGTATGGCACAATAGAACTGACATTTTTATTATTGCAATTATGTATAAAGCCTGTAAACTTTGAAGTTTGGACAATTTTTAAAAGCATGTGATTCTTGTGTAGTTCAGTCTTCTTTCAAATGAGACACTTTACTGATGTCACGTTTGTGACTGATAATGCTCCTGGACATATTTTAACTGCATTCTGTGAATGATCATTTTGAAGTTTAAATATATTGAAACAGAAAAGAAAAGAAATCCCACACACCATCAATCCTTGCATCCAAGGGTTGATGGTGTGCGGGATTTCTTTTCTGTTTCACTGTCTGGGTTTTGCCTTCATCCTACGCACCCATCCTCTGTGATGTGCCAAGTCTCCTGCCTTTTCCTAAAATTGAAATATATAAAACATAACCATTTAAAAATATAAACCATAATAACGATAATATTCAGAACAAACAACACTGCACACATACATAACATTCATTCTTCTTCTTTTAACAATAATATCAATAAAACATGAGGTGTGATGAAGATGTTATAATGAATAAACAATGTTATTACCTGGAGTTTGTCTCTAAAGAAGATGGTCCCAGGTGTTCCCTCACAGGGAGATGAAGTGATCTGAAACACACACAGAGCCTTGTGAATAAAAAGCCTGTTTAACCAAGAGGTCATAGGTTCAACCACAGCCACAGCTTAAGTGAAACTGAACAAGTCCCTGAACCATTACTGACCAGAAGCCAACACTCAGGTGCAGCGCGTCACACAGTGAACTCTGGCAAAGGTCACAGATGTTTGGAATCAAACTATTTACAAACAATGCAATTAAAAAGTCATATACAACATGCAATTCTGAAATACTAACAGTGTGACTAATGGAGCCCAGCACTGTTCACTCCAGAGAAAATTACATTATAATTAGCCTCTTTTAAAAAGTCACGCTCAACGCTTAATCCTTTGCTTTGTCTCTTGAGTGCTGTCATTAATAAATGTTTGTGTATTTATAAAAATGATCCCAAAATCACAATGAGTCTAATACACATGTTGTTTGCTGGGAATAATTATGCAAATGACAGTGAGATGAAGCAATAGCAACAGCAGCACTGCTCCAAGGCACTGGAAGGAAGGACACCTTGAAAATACAATCAGTTTCATAGTTAATTTCTGCAGTTTTCGATTGTGAGGATAAACATATTTAATTATTGATATGTGAAGCAGAACACAGCGGCGCCCAGGGTCTCTGCTGTGTGGACGGCGGGATGCACCAGCTCAGTGTTAAGCCTCCTGCTCCGGTTTGATAAATATAACTTCAAAAGAAGCAGCCAAACAGCTTTAGCTGGCCGACTGCACAATGAGCATAATAACGCTCCACCCCCTGGGAGCTCCAACCTAGTTCATTTACCCTGCAGAGCTGCCATGTCTATACGCGCACATGTGTCTTTGTTTCTGCACTGGGCTCTGAGGCTCCCCACCTTCTAGGCTTTACAAAACGGATGTATAGAGCAACCTCTTGGACCTCATTTTTACAGAGGAAATGGGGGTGCATTCCTCTTCCCTCCCTCTACTTGCCCCTCCATGTAATGTCTGATTGACCACAGCACCCCTTAAAGAGGTCAAAGGGCAGACAAAACAGTCTGGTGTCATGGCAACCTGTGTGCCACCAACTCAAATGTAGGAGGGGGGTTCAAAAGAGCTGTCAGTAAAGCTTTAAGAAAGCAGCGTTGTGTTTAGGCCAAAGTGTGCAGAACATACAAGCGCAAACACACACGTGCACCTGCACTATGAAAGGGGCCACATTAATTTGCACTTCTGCATAATCTACTGAAATCCCAGCACGCATCGCATTTAAGTGCGGGACCAATCCCAGCCCAAGCTGCTGCGCCTCAACTGTTCCCATGTAGTGTGTTTCTGCGTATTATTGGTGCATGGGAGACACTCCTGTGTAAAAGCTTCTTTGTGACCGCTCGATGCAGTGGCAGAGAGTACAGAGAGGGGGGAGGAGGAGAGGGAGGATAAATGGGAAGCAAATGCATTCAGATCAATACTAAGCTGAGAGCGGGTGAGCCGGGTTCAGCAGGGAGAGGGGAAGGTGGTGGTGGTGGAGGGGGCATCGCAGGCACTGATTAATCATTCCTGTATTGTTATTGACTTTCTGTTAAAGGCACAGAGTCAGATGCTGAAATATGGGGCTGCCTGCTTATGTGTGTGTGTGTTGTACTGTACTCATTGAGAGCACAAAGTCGTCAGTTATAAGCTTTACCAAAGATTCAAACTGCAGTTGGGGTAAGCTACACTTTCCATGCTCTTATTGTCAGTAAGTTATTAAGTCTGTAAGCGAGCGTGTACGGGTGAGACGTTTGCATCGTTTAACTGTAAAGGCTTTAAATATTCAGACTGTGTAAAGAGGGCTCAAAGGCAGCTGAGTTTTTGAACAGGGGAAGCCGGGGGAAGAGGCGAACAGGAAATCCCCCGTGAGGAGTTAATGAGGAGCTGACGAATGAACAGACACAACAGAGAGGAGAGGAGGGGCACGGCCGGCCTGACACATGACCCACTGGCTTTGACCTTGTCCTTTGTCTGAAAGGGCAACGAGCCGGCACACTTGAACATGCACGTGCTACACTGGATATTTTACTATTTCATATTTATCAGTCTGTGTAAGTTTTTTTTTTTTTTTAAACATCCAGCATTTACCTTTTTACAGACGACTCAAAAGAGAAGAGGTATCAACTATAGGGTTAGGAAGCTTTTTACATAATAGAACCTTGCTTTGGTCAATATTGTTTTTAAAAAGAAATATGTCTTTTACCAAAATGGTTTATGAACATAGACAGATAAACCTCACCTTTAACAATTAATAGGTGCTTTCCTCTCCACGACCATATAACACAAAATATTCCATTTAACTTGAGACGCACTTCAATTTATTATTATTTTTTGGAGCTTTTACTAGTTTGATTCATGAAGATCAAACAGACAAATCAGATCAAACAGACAAATCAGATTTCTTAAATAAACCGTAGCTCAAACAAAACAAAAAGAATGCTTTCCAGTGGTTCTCAACTAGTGGGTCACGGGATCCTTTTTAGTGGATCGCAAGCCTTTCCTGAGTAATTTTTGAAATATTTATCCACTAAAACGCACAAAAAACGCACAAAAAACATTCCTGAGTCTGATAGAATGACATTCAGATCATAATTTTAGCTTTATATGATTATCTAAAGCTTATTCGACTATAATTTGAAGGAAAATACAGTATTCACATGAGTTACATATTACATAAAATTCCTATTTGGTCGATGCCATGGGTCCTGATGCCATCCCAGTTGAGAACCACTGATTTAACATTACTAACACAGACGGCAGCCCTATTTGGACCGGTCGGAATATTTTACCTAAACAATTGCAACTAAATTAAACAATTCGCAAATTGTGACAGTTTCAATCGCACTTTATTGACTTTATTGCGATAGACGTTGCAGCCCTCGTCGAAATAATCTGCTTCTAAAATCCAATCAACACCACAAAGGATAATTAAATAAATAAATGCAGCATAATTAGTTTACAATTATAACTGTCTGACACCGACGCAAGACTTTCCCGAAGGCGCTGTGTTTTTTATCTAATTAGCGGCTTCTTTTTCATTTTTTACACAGAAACTTCTCAGGAGGACGCAAACGACAGCTCGCTGAATGAAAACCCCATTCAGCGTTACCTTGAACTTGAACAATGAGTCTGGTGTTTGTGCTGGGGGCCACTTCCTGACCTCTCAGTCGCTCTGTGGAAGTAACCCACCGCAGCCTGTGCTTTCATCTCAGACAAGTGACCCCCGCGACCCCACACTGGCCAAAGAACAGTTGGATACGACAGATTTTCACTTCTCAAGGAGGGTGTAAAGTGCAAAAGAGAGGGCGAGTTTACCTCAGTCTATGATCAAATCCAACCCAGATATCTGTTTCCTCATGAGGTCTTATTATAAACCTGCGATGCCTGCAGTTTAGGCCAGTGCTTCCCTCCTTTTGTCGGCTTGGTGCGCAAACCTTCAACATTTCACAATACTCCGAGTACCCCTTACCTCAAGAGTGTATTACGCCGTCCACAAATGGTACGAAGACCAAAGACTTTTAAGAATGAACTCTGCAGTGTCTCTCTCTCATCTAAGATCCTTATTTGCAGATATACAGCTGTGCTCAGAAGTTTACATACGCTGTTTTTCAGAGAGTATGATTGATTGAACACAAAAACCTTTTTTCACTCATGGTTTGTGGATGTGTGAAGCCATTTATTGTCTGAAAAAAGTGGTTTACTCTTTTCAAATCACAATGACAACAGAAACTACTTGAAATGCCCCTGATCAAAAGTTTCCATTTTGTGCATCTTCAAACAAACACCACTTTATTTTCAGAGAGTCCTTTATTTCAGCTGTGGCTTTTTTTTTTTAACCATTTTCATGTCAGTTGTTGTGGATCATGTAAACTTTTGATCAGGCTAATCTGAGCAGTTTCTGTTTCATTATGATTTGAAAAGAGTAAACTTAGTTCTTTGACAAATAAATGGCTTCACACAACCACTAACCACGAGTGAAAAAAGTGTTTTTGTATTATCATTGTGTTAATTTTTGGCCACAAATGGCCAAAAATCTAAAAATTCTCCCATGGTATGTAAACTTACGAGCACAACTCTAAACACAATTGTACTTCTGAAATTGTAAAAGCCGTTTCGTTCTGTTGTTTTACTCTTCGCTCATGAAAAAAGTCTTGTATGCTCATTGGGCCTCCCCTGTATAAATAAAAATAAATAAAGTGTTGACAATTATTTAGAACGTGGTCACCTAAAACCTTTATGTATTAGTAACAGCAGATAAAACTACTATACTCTCAAGCCTGTACATTATATTACAAAAGATGTTTAGAATATCCTAAAGAATATTCAAAATACTATAAATATTCTGCTTTAGCTTCTTCATTATTCTGAAATTCCAAGTGCACCCTGGTAAGTATATGTGTACCTCGAGCGATGCCTGTATTCCTTGTTGGACATGGCAGGTCCACACAGTTTTAGTTTTCAATTATATAAACAAATAAAAGATGGCTCACGAAAAAGACGTTTGAAAACCCCAGAACCATTTCCTCCAATGTCCAAACAACAGCAACACCGCAGTGATTAAAAAGCACCATGCCGAGAATTGAGATTGTGGATAAACTTGACCAAGATTGGATTAAAATTAGTTTAATTACACAGCCGTATGAATGCCGGTGGTTCCTGATTTCGTTTATCCAGTCTTCTACTTGTTCTTATAAGTGTTAATCTTCCGAAACGTGTTTAAAATGTGCAATCTTGATTTAAAAAATCAGTTGCAAAAATAATTGCTTCTAAAAATCTTGAATTATCAGGTTTTCCAAAAATCAATCTCACTTGCGCACTTCTACCACACACACACACAACCTGAACAACATTTTCCAATTATCCACAGCCGCCCTCCTCTTCTTTCTGCTCTCACTCACAGCACCACGTCTTCGCACCTCAAAACTTCTCCTTTCATTCCGTCTTTTTCGCACGTCCCCCACCTCTCCTCTGCCATTCTCCCGCGCCCGCTCGGTGTCTGGCGCTCGGGTGCTGGCGCTCGGGAGCTGGCGCTCGGGAGCTGGCACGCTGGCGGGTGGCAGCAGGTGACGCGGTGCGCTGACACCTCCGATGCCACAGCGGCGCGTGTGTATAACAGCCAAAGCATAATGGAGCGCCTTGTGAACACCACCAATATGTTCGCCAGTGGAGGAGTAGTGACACCAAGCAAAACACTTTCAAACTGGCTGCCGATTAAAGCAGCCACGAAATATGAGAGAAAACCTCTGAAATATGAGAGAAAACCTCTGAAATATGAGAGAAAACCTCTGAAATATGAGAGAAAACCTCTGAAATATAAGAGAAAACCTCTGAAATATGAGAGAAAACCTCTGAAATATAAGAGAAAACCTCTGAAATATGAGAGAAAACCTCTGTTTTGTGTAAAATCTAGTTGTTCGTAGTTCAATGATAATATTTTAATTAGCAGTGAGGGGAACATATATGCCCACCGAGAACCTTTTGGTAGCAAACCGCGTTTTTCATCAAAATCATAAAATATACGTTACTCTGTGGCCATCTTAAGTCATCACTGCACTGTCTCTGTGATAAAACGTGCACGACAATCTGTGTATGAAGCATGCGCTTGTGAAGCTTGATACAAATAACCATTTTCGAACAAATAGTGTGTGATAGTCGTGATTCAATTTGCCATTTCTTTTTTTCAGATTCAGTTCGGTTACATTTTTAAACATGTCTAGGACCATTTACCATCGATCAAGTTCAACAAAATGACTGTCACCTAAAAATCATATAGAGACCCCACAACGTCCCGTCAAAAAACAAAACAAAAATGAACATTGTAGAATTGTCACCCAAGTGGTTTCTGTGATTACATTGCTACAATGCTGTGAAATCACCTGCATACCCTCTATATAAGAAGAAAAGATATTTAGCAAGCAAGTCAGACCAATCAAATGGTTGCAGCATATTAATGGTTTAGAATGTGTGTATATACAGTACATCTGTCTAATTTTTATTTACTCCAGTCTTTATATTAGTAGAATTTATCTCGCTTGATGTACCCAAGTAATCAATGTACTATTTGGACCAGCCCCAACACAAGATAAAAGAAGAGGACTGCATCCAACATTATAAAACCAATAATATAATATAAAACATTGTCTTGAAAAGCAGACAACGCAATCATCAAAATGCAAAAGTAGAGATAAAGGAATCGGCTAAAAGCAGTTCCTTTCATGCTGTACAAATAGAAACCACTTTGAATCAGGCATTTGCTGAAATCTTTGCTTTAAACTTCAAATCTAAGTCTTTATTTTACATCCATTGATTAACGGAGCTTGCAGATTTTACTATATAAACCTTGTAACAGTTCTGCCATCGCACCCAACGAGCAGAAACACCGAGATCATCACCAAGCGGCTTCTTGAATTGCGTACGTGCGATGCACTGCAGAAGACACCCGGCCTGTATAGAGATATCACTCACATTTGACTTAAAAACCCCGACTCCCGAGGCTCCCGGGACGTCTGACAGACTTTCAAAGAGTCAGGAGGAGGCGCGAGGATCAAACGCGAGAAGGGAACACCAGGAGAGAGCTGCGCATGAGGAACGAGTCTGGATGATGAAGACATACATCAAATGAATGCAGGGAGGAGGAAGAGGGAGCGAGGCAATGCTGCTGTGACCTACTAATGTACAACTGAGGAATTCTCTCTGCTGACTCCTTAGGCATTCCTGCAGCCTGCAACTATTAACCCCCACACACCCAACACTTACACGAGTTTATCAAGACGGGAACGAAATCCATATTCACAAACTATCGATTCGAATCAACACGAACATGCCGTAGCGGGGAAAACACGAAAGTCCCCAGATCCCGGAGCCAGACAACACTTGCTCAATGCCACACACCAGTTGATTTAACCCAAAAAGCAGGAGCATTTTGACTGTACCCAGTGAGACCTTATAAAAAGGGTTGGACTGATTTCTTCAAGTACATGCGGTTGCTGTTGTTCAAGACTAACATAATGCTTTTTTTTAATCTATGCAACTTTAAAATATAACATGAATTCTTCATACAGTCAATGAAAACCGTCACTGCTGCTCATCACCTGATCACTTTGTCGCATTGCACCGAAGAATTATCCAATATTTAAAGATTGTTTCAGAAAGTGCCCAATTAATCAAAGAGAACTATCAAAAAATAACAGAAACAGATGTCGGGAAATGCTCAACACAGAACAAGAAGCAAATTTGTTAAGAGGAATTTGAAATCATTTATTGTATATGATAATGTCGACGGTGACGACAGTTGCTAAAGAATGGAAAAAGTCATATTCTGAAGGGCATTCAGTTCACAATCTGAGCTAAATCACACTAAAACAAATCTATCTGCCACTGAATTGCTCTTACTCCCGTATCTCCTGTTTTGGGTAGTGCTAGAAGGCAGAAGATAAAAAATAGTATCTTTAAAAATGCTCCTGTGGAAAGCAACGATACACACACAACAAGGCTGTACTGAGACCTGCCTCTCTCTTGTGATCGCTGCAAATCGAGTGTAACGGCAGTCAGGGATGTAAAGTGGAAAATCGCTGGGTTCGGAGCGACTGACAGAAACATTATCAGCGCTGTGCTGGCCCCAAAGCCCTATGGGGATCCAGATGGAGCTCTCTTTCCCTCCGTCTCTCTCCATTCCCAGCCCCATGTCCTGAGAGGCAGACAAACACTACTGATGCAAGTGGAGCAGTGCGTCCGGAGGGAATAGCTCTGAGCCTGGACCATCAAATGGTGCACCCACTAACGGTCGTGCGTGGCCCGATTTCTCCATCTCCTTCACCCCACAGCTACATAATTCATAGCAAAGGCATAGCTTTACAAAAGAAAAGTGCAATTATTGTTTCGTCTGCTACCAAATGTCACTTAAAAGTAAAAAGAAAAGCACCAAGTATTTATTAAATCAAACATAAATGGATACAGCACCCGACAAACTGTTGTGTGTGACCCGACTTTCTGTGACCTTCACCCCAGAGCAACATAATAGATGGCAGGGGCATAGTTTTATCAAAGCGAAATGCATTAATGGCTTTCTTTTCGCCTGGCCTCAAGTTTTCATCTGAGCGCCCAAAGTGGAAAAAATATTTGAAATCACAGCAGCATTCAATAAAAAGTAAACTATTATTTCACTTATTTTGCTGACTGATGAATAGCGAGATCTTTGGGCTTTTCGCCCCTATTCAAAACAGCAGAGAATATAATACACAAGCATTAACCTCTAACCACAGACACGGAATAATAAAACACACAACATGCATCATATTCATCATGCTGTAGCTGTGAAATGGATGGTCAGGGGCAAACAGTCAGCAGTAATGTAAACACACGTCTGACAGCGGCGCAAAAAGTGCACATTTATTTGTGGAGAAGTGGGTTGACACTAACATGTCTGTCAGCTGTCAGGTGCTGAGGGCCCAAAGAGGACAGACAGAAATCCAGCAGCTGAATGGGGACGGCGCAGTCCAGGCTGATAATTAGACTCAATATATGCTGCCTTTCTGACCAGTCCACATTGGCAACACGATACAATATTTCATACCTTACCCAAGTGCTGTTCAATTCAATTCAGCAAAATCTATGTAATAAGAAAAGTCTTATTAGAGGAATATACATTATGTTATTTGTTGTATTTAAGTCTTAAAACGTAAGATCAAGGCCTGAAGTTTCCAATAAATGTCCCAGAATTTAGCGTGATATGTCAAATGATCGTTTTCAATAAAACAATTAAAAGATAACTTGATGTAATCCATGCTTCTCTGTAATCTACAAAGGAAAATATTCAGACCTGCAGCTTAAATAAACCATTACGGAGTCCTGAAAAGCTTTCCTTAGCCTGCTGTTGAATGCCGCTCCCTAGTGCCAGCACATATCTTTTTCATAAGTAAGGTGCCCGAAACGTTATTTCGCGGCGCAATGCTAAAAAGTTTGAAAATGAGACCTATACAGTGTGGGACAATGGGCTGAGTCGCAACAGGGTGGTATGCCAACAAACTCTGAGGGGAAATTAAGGGTGGGACAGGTCAATTCCAGAGCAGGGAGGATGACAGCTAATAATTCAAACTGTCATCTTTTTTAATACTTATGATCAGACTAAATAATGGTGCTAAAGAGGGGAAGGTTGACCCTGCTTCTTCTGCCCCTTCATTCTTAAAGCAGGGCCTCAAACCAGCCCGGGCTGTTACTTGCACTAAGCTTCATTTCTGGCAAGTTCTCTTTGAGCAAACAGAGATATTCAGTCAGGCATGAAAAAGGGCAAGGGCATAATATCAGTAGACGCAGTGAAACAGAGAAATGCCCTCAAGTGTATGAAAGAAAAATGGAGAAATCATAGAGCGGGTAACACGCTGAAAAATGTGGGACTTCTACTAAACAAGAGAGGAGCAAAGAAAAGGGGGTTGTGTTAAAAAGTGTGCATTTCTCTTTACCTTTTCCCGCGTTGGATTCTTTCTCAACACTTTGACTTCAGCTCTTGACTTGCAGCTCTGCACCTCAATTCCACTCCAGCCCTCTTCTCTCCCGGCCAACATTTTATCGGACCATCCTCCTTCTTCACTGAGAGCGGGATTTTTCTTCTTCTTCTTCTCCTCCTCCTCCTTCTTCTTCCTCCTCCGAGTCCCGACTTGGAGCTCCCTTCTCCCAAACTCCGTCTGCACTTTGGGAGAGAACAAGGTCTTACGGACAAAGGGAAAGTGCAACGGGAGCGAGGCAGGGAAAGTGGAGCAGTGGTGGGAAAGTCACACCGGAGCCGCTCACTGCCGCTGCCGCTGCTCAGTTTGTGCCTGGGATCTGGCGTGTGCCGCTGAGGGCTGAGCAGAACCGCTTTCCTTTCGGGGGAGAACTGCCCGGCAGGAAAACACGCGTAAAAGTGGCGTGAAGGCACCGCTCGCCGTTTGTGTATGTTTCTCGCCTTGTGTGCATGTGAGCGGGTCAGGAATGAAGGAGCGAGAGAGCGGAGGGGAGGGACGAGATTGAAATAAAGGAAGGTGGGAGGGAGCATACGTGGAACCAGGGGAAGCAGGGAGGAGACATTTTTTTCTGCTTTTCCTGTTCACATTTTTCAAATTTCTCTGAGTTCCCCCCCCCCCCCCCCCCCCCCCCCCCCCCCCCCCCCCCCCCCCCCCCGCACACCCCCCCCCTTCCCTCCTCCCCCCCCCCCCCCGCCCCCC
>OMNZ01004878.1:1545-14669 GCA_900303255.1 Lesueurigobius sanzi | reverse complement strand
ACGAGACTGGCTTTCATTCAGTGGCAGCTTATCAAACATTATCGGTGCCATTGACTGTACTCACGTGCGCATTAAAGCTCCATCACCTGATCCATTTCCATACCTCAATAAATACCATTCAATAAATGTACAAATCATAGCGGATTCCCAATACATCCTGCTCGATGTGGTGCCACGTTACCCGGGAGGCACACACCATTCATACCTTATTGGTGCGTAAAAATAACTTTTCTGGCATGTTTCATGACCATTCAGCTATTAGTTTAGTTTGTCACATACACATAGATACATACAGTATAACATGCAGTGAAATGTATTAGCTGTATTATCTTTTATAGGTGACCGCGGGTACGCGGGTGGCACCGTGGCTCATAAGGAATCCACAGACCGAACAAGAGGCTTATAACCAAAAACATGCGCGCACTCGTGCCACCGTGGAGCGCAGTATATTTTTTATTTTCCGTTACTCCTTGAAGAAGGACTTCGATTTCCGTTGAATTTAAGTTTTTTTTCCTTTTGGGATTCTCCAAGTTTGTCAGTTTGGACTTGCGTTTGGCCATTTTTCCTCCTCAGGCTCAGGCTGATGCACACGGCACTTCTAATCCTTTTATGGTGAATGATAGGCAGTGACATATGCTAATTGGTCCTAAAACGCACGCGCTTCCTGTTTGGCATTCACCAACCTCAAGACACAGGTGCGAACAGTTTACCCCCATTAAAAGTGTGTCGTGAATCTGGCGCTGATTCTTCGCAGCACCTTCGTACGTACGGATTTTACGAAGATTTTTACGAAGATGTTCATGAATGAGGCCCAATGTTCTTACAGTGGAATGACATTTGTTTTGTCCTTCAGTGTATTAAAAAAGCAGACATTTGTAAAAAAAAAAAGACCCTTCTGTCTTGTCAAATGAACAGTAACAAAGCAAGACGCCGTACCTTGGTTAACGCGTAGGAGCAGAGGAACAGCTCTCGTTCTAAATCCTCCATCTTCTCATCTCTCCATCTGGTCTCATGCTCTACTTTCTGTTTGGCCTGAACCAGTTTAAGTTTGAGTCTCTCCTTCATCTCGTGGTATTTCCTACAGCAGACAGACAGATTGAGAGATGTTGAGGGAGGATCCTTACAAGGCGAAACTGAACCAGCTGTAAGGTGGAATAAAGTAGATCTTTAAGGGCCCATGTCCTGCTAAAATGACTTTTAGGAGTTTTAAGCAGTGGTTGGAGAAGTACTTGAGAAAAAGAAAAGGTATTACATACACATTTTGAAAACTAGACAAAGTACGAAAGTCTATTTCGAAACAAATCCATTCTTGCTAAAGACTGGAAGATCATGTTTAAGTTATAAAACATGAAATATTAATCCTACAGTGTCCTATAAAAATATAGAGCCTTGAACAGTCCCTTGTTACCTTCGTTCTTGGTTGAGGCATTTTAGAGTCTCACAGAGCTCTTTCTTGAGGAATTCACGTTCGTCTTTGGTGCAAAAAGAATCATAATTTCCCTGCAGATAAATACATTCTGTCTTCATATCAACATGTAGAAACGACACATGAATTAACAATATTTGTGTAAAAACATAATGTATTACCTCTTGTACTACACAGTGATTGTTTTCTGGTGACTGTAGGAACTGATTGTCTAAGGAGACATCTGCACATCTGTGAATGAGGTTAGATACATAAATGGTATGAGGTTAGATACATAAATGGTAATAAAAAGACTGATATTCTGTTAAATGGCACAATGAAAAAATAAAAAACAAATGGAGTTTAGAAGAGGCATTAGTTTGTATGTTTTAGAATTGGCATATTATGTGCAGCAAGATAGCCTATGGGTCATGACACACATTAGCGCCCGACCGAAAAAACATGCAAATGGCCACAGTAGAGGAGATCATTTTCCCACTCAATCATGAACTTGGAAAAATATAGTTTTATTTTATTTTAGAGAGTCAAAGTCCACATGTTTGTGCGTTGTACTTACATTTCTTTCTTGTGGTTGTTTTCCTTTTGATAAGTTTCCAACTCCATCTTCAGAGCCTCCATCTAAACCCACAATATGTTGAAGTACATTATCATTATTTCAGTAGATCGCAACAGTTTTCCGGCCGCTTTGAATTATTTATCTAAGAAGAAAAGCTTTATTTATACATATCAAGTAGCTGCACTTTTTTTTACTTCAACTTTCTTTCCTCATAACTCATTGGCAAAGGTAAACCACATTCCATGCATCTGCTTTTTAGCTAAAAGTTATTTTTTTCCCCACAAAACGCTAAGTGGAAGTAAACATGAATCTAAAATGCATAGGCTACACTAAATAATAAATATAGTCTATGCTTCATAACAATCAGCTAAAAGACATGACGCAGCTCTCCGTCTTGTTGAAAGGTCAAAGGTTATTTCAGCTCGGAAACTCAATCAAAATTATCTCCCAGTTTTCCAGTAGGAAATACAAGATGAGGTCGCGTTCATGTGCAATTTTGTACTGGACAAGTGGTATTTACCATCATTTCGATACCACATGAAGACAGCATGAAGCCTAGTGCCCAAAACTCAAAAAACATGACTTCCAAAACAGGAAAGCAAACTAAATCAAATCAATACAAAAAAACATCACCATCACCATTGCCGTATACTGGATAAATATAAACTGTTAAACTGGGATTTTTTAAAATCAAATTCCAAGATGCTAATCTGATTTTTAAAATTCTACATGGGATGGCTCCACCTCCACTCTCTAATTTTCTAAATCTGAGCAGGAGACAAACTCGATCTGCCACATCCAATAATCTTTTAGTTCCCCTCAGAAAAAGCACATTTAGCCAGTCAGCGGTCCAGTTTTGGAACACAATTCCTTCTCATATACGCAGTGTTGATACATTGAACAATTTCAAAAATAAGCTAAAATCATGGTTAGTTGAGAACCAGGTCTGTGAGCATAGTCATTGATTTTATTTTGTAACAAAGTGTGCCTGTGTCTTTGATGCTGACGATGAATTGTGTGTCTTGTTCGCAGGGTTATGTATTGGCTTATGTTCATGTTTTACTGTTGTCATGTATCATTGTTGTTTTTACTGTGTTTTTGTGTGTGGCATTTTACACCTTGCCTTGGGACTGTAGCTAAAACTGGTGCATTTAGAGAAATGTTGATTAATGTGCATTGTCCCTGTTGAAATAAACTAATAATAGAAAATAAAAAATACTACTAAGCCATAGTAGAAATGAATGTACATTATAAGTATAAAACCCTCACCTCTGACTCTTGTTCCGACAGTCGTTTCATCTGCATTTCAATATTTTCTTGTAAATTTATGCAAACTTCATTGGTTTGTATCACTTCAGCTTCGAGAGACTGACAGAGACAACAAAACGCAACAATAAAGCAAGCCATCATGAAGGAGCGAGCAAGAATTGAACAAAATCAGACTTTTTAGACAATCATCTATGTAGGTTTAAATCAATATATTCATATTTTAGCTTCTATACATTGTCACCCCTCAAACAGCATTGCTCATAGTAAAGCATTTACTAGACAAGAATGAAGAATTTGCCCAAGCTCACTTTATTCAACTCTGTTGCCTCTTCCGCTCTGCTCTGCTCTCCCTGTAAAATAGACTGTAACTTCCCCACCTCTGTCTGAAGGATAAGGATCTGAAATAGATACGTTCACTGTCATTTCAAATAGAGTGTTGAACAAAACATACTTTATATCGAGTTTTATATCATATTTTACATGATATTTTTTCAAATGAACCTGGGCAGTGGATGCTAGCACCATAGCTTTTAAAGGCACTGTACCTGATTTTATTGTATATTTTGAAAATTACAAATAATGGAAGTAAATAAATTGATAGATGGTAAAAACACTTTCCCAACTCTTTTCGACAATCCTGTATCTTCATAGAGATGAGTTCATAAATACATTTCACTTTTTAGGGTCATAGTAACAGAAATGTAAGAAAAGTAGCCTGCAGACTCATGGATTTGGCAATAAATGCTTTACATTTAAATGCACAGTATTATTTCCACAAATGTCGGAATTTTCAATATACTAAAGTAAGAAAAAACAAATTTCATTCCACTACTATGAACAAACCAGGTGTAGTCCCTGTAGTCATGAGTCTGAACATACTTTTTCACATGTTGTTCATTACCTCTTCAGGTTCTGGCGATGGGTCCGTCTGAACGTTCACTGTTCGGAGCTGCCTCTGTTTAGATTGAAGACATGTATTACTGTGATTTTGTACAACTCTTCATTTCTGGGTTATATTTTGATTGACAATGTATTGAAATAAATGGTTGTCAAAGGGTCCCACAATGATTCCAAGATACAAACAGTTATTGACATTGTATCTAATGTAACTTTAAAGATGAAACAAGGAAAACTTAAAGGATTGAGGTAAAATAACGAACAAACTATACTATAACTAACTATACTACCCAATTCAACCCAATGTTTAATGTTACGCTGCTTAAAATGATTAAAATCGGCAACAACATTTGTCTGTGGGGGTTCTCGGTTTTGGGGGGGATCTGGTAGCAACAAGTCCAAATTAATGCTTTTTAATGCCATTTTAATGCCCAAATACAAAGTTTTTAATGCCACAAATGCCGTGAATTGGTGCAGATTTAATGTTCATTTCTATGTTCAATGTTCAATTTTGATGAACTTTTGCAGTAATGTTAGTTGAGCAATGTCATTATTTTCCCAAGTACTTTTGATTTGATGCCAGTTTGAATTCTATTTAATGCTTTTTAATGACATTTAAGGCCCCGCGGGAACCCTGGTTGATGTAAGTGAGAGGAGAATGTTTTATCACCGGCAACTCCTGCTGTTGGGACGTTGTCTCAACCTCCAGTCTGCTCCTTAAACACTGGATCTCGCAGTTCAAATGTTCGTTCAGCTCTTTGGCCTTTCTCAGACCCGCCATCTCTACAAGAAAGAAACAAATAAATCAAGTATGTAGGCTATGCATAGAACTAAGCATATACTGTACATAACGTTCATCATTTTTAACATAGACAGATCGCTTCAAGATCAGCCAAATCACTATGCTATTGTATTCTGTGGTGATAGTTCACTCTTTGCATGCAAGGGAACTTCATTTCACAAGCAAAACACTACATAAGACAACCATCTTTCACCATATTTCTTCACTTGCTCTACTTCCAGTCTCAGTTGCTCCACTTCCTGTTTGGCCGCCTGCAGTTCAGGCTCTAAAAAAATAAAAAAAACACAGTTAGCAAAATTATCTCTAACTGCCTCTCCAAAAATATATATTCTTCTTTAAGTTCCTGTAAATGACTTCTCTTAAATGAGTACGCCGGCTATTCATTTAGACCAGTTTCCACACACAAATTAGACCACT
Organism: Lesueurigobius sanzi; assembly: GCA_900303255.1. Classification (NCBI taxonomy): domain Eukaryota; kingdom Metazoa; phylum Chordata; class Actinopteri; order Gobiiformes; family Gobiidae; genus Lesueurigobius; species Lesueurigobius sanzi. The sequence goes on along the minus strand of OMNZ01004878.1, from coordinate 9,302 downwards.
GACGTGACGCCCCAAATGATATTGAAAAGTATGATTTCATTGCACATATCCAAAAAAAACACACCGCCAAACAATTACTTTCATAGAGTTTCTCACCATAAGCTCTCTGAATCGTATGCGCGGACGCCAGTTCCCCTGTCAAGCGGCGGATTTCGTTGTGCGCCATGGCTAGACGCTTGGACCCTTCCTCCAAATCCCGCTCGAGTCGATGGCACTCTTTTTGGACGCTGCCCGCATGATCTGATAAGTGTCTGGACTCAGCCTATCGAAAGACACCAAGAAAGTTACTGTCATGAAGAAAAGAAAAGCCATAATATGTAGAAATTAGCCTGTAGTGTAGCTTAATTCAAATAAAACATACTGTTCTTGCTATATTTAGTGGTCAGATAACAGAAAGGAGCTCACATACTAAAGCATTCTGAACAAAGAAATGCAAAGACAAGCTGTTTATACAAAAGATCTCTTGGAAAACATGGGATATGTCTGTCTTTTTACATTTGAATTTAAGAAACCGAACCCTGTGTAATAGTGTCAAGAGCATGCAGAGGGACTTACAGGTCTAAAATGCAGTTGCAAGCTTGTTTTGATAAATATATGGTTATCGAAATAGAAAATACTCACAGGAATTCCTGGATGTTTACTCTGATTTTTGTTGAGTCCCAAGAGTTTTTTCCATGGGCTTTGGCTGTGACGCAGCGCCCTCTTGTGGGGACTCTAGGGAAAACATTATTAACTGTACAGACAGGCAAGATCTGGTATCACCAAGTAATTAAGAGTCCAGGGCCAATGTCAAAGTTGTTTGTCAGGACCAATGTTACAGCCAGCCAATCAGGGGTCTACTTTGAAAACGTGAGATGTCATAATAAAAATTAAGTTTAGGAACGGGGAACAGTCTGCTGTAATTTGATAGATGAGTAGATATGACCCTAAACCTAGCCCTAACCCTAACCTTAAAGATTTCCTAAAATATTATATCCTTAATTATTATATTATATCCTTAATTTTTGTCACAACATCTCAAGTTTTCAATGCAGACAGTCCCTCCCCTTATCTAGTACAACTGACCCCTGATTGGCTGCCTGTAACATTGGTCCTGGACTCTTAATTACTTGGTGATATCAGAGCCTGCACAGATTCAGGGTCATAAATTAACAGTAAATTAAAGTTCAATTTCAGGACTTGCTGTATATGTTGAGATGAAATCGCACGCAGTTTTATTCAGACCAGTCATTAGTATTCATTGATCAGTGTTCAAATATTCAGTAAATCCACATCATTAGCCGTAAACCAGACTTTCTGTGAAACAATCTGGTTGTGCCTTATCCAGTGTTAAATAAAGGCTAACCCATAGACAATGCTAAAAGGCTCCTTTTCCCTGTTATGGGTTTCATTGTTAGGACATTTTATTTTACCATTCAAAAGTTTGAATATTTTGCTTTGAACTCTTAATAGCAATGGCAATAGTCCTTATTTGACATCATTATGAAACCCAGCTATGTACGTAAGTGCTGCTGTTATATAAAAAATATATATATTATTATTGTATATATGATAAAATAATAGCCTAAAATACAGTACTAATGCAGATTTATATCATGATTAGTTCCAGTCAGTTAATATAATTAGGTAAAATATAAATAATAATAATATAATTAGGTAAATAACATAATTAATATATATTATATATATTTAAATAACATAAAATAATATAATTAGGTAAAATATATGGTTATAGACATTAAGTGAAAAAAACCACATGAATATATTGTTGAAGGATTGATTTCAGTTTTTAAGGATGCTTTTGGGTTCATTCTGAAGTGGTATGCATAAATGATGGCCTAGTGCAACTAAAGTTTAGGTGAATGTTAGTCTGGAGACCTGAAATGGGTACAGTGTCTTCAAATCCTGCTTACTTACCTGTCCAGCACTGAAAAGCCTGTCTTGTGCCCCTGTCCCAAGCTGATATGGGAGTGCATTGCGACCCTCTGAGGTATCCAGGAGCGAGGTCCTCTCAACCAGGAGGTAGGCCATCTGCTCACTAGGGCTGCTGTGGATTAACTCTGTTAGGCCCTGGTCATACAGCATCTTGGCCACTTCACTGACCTGCGCATCTGTGGGAAAATAAAGCGGTACACATTTCATGTTATTCCTGAATCGGGCAAATGAGTTTACATGCCCCGCCTTGTTTGCATAGGTTTCAAGTATCGTCGACTGGACCGGGTTGATTGAGTTGATGATGTTTCACTTCTATCTTCAGACGCTTCTTCTTGCTCTTGCAGTCAAAATGTAAGTGGGGAAGACTCCTTGCTGTTTATAATGATGGCACGACGGACAGTGACAAGATACTAGAGCGGGTCGTCTCATGATTGGAAGGAGAGGGGTTTAAATCCCAGCTCCTGCATGGGCACTGTCCTCGTGTCCTTGTGCAAAACACTTCACTCACATCGCTTATACAGGAATGTATTGAGAGTTAACTGGTTGGTGGTGGTCAGCGGAGCCGATGGCGCGGATTGACAGCCTCACTTCCATAGGTCTACCCCAGGGCAGCTGTGGCTACAATAGTAGCTTACCACCACCAAGAATGGAATGGATGAATAATGCAACATAAAGTCTTGTATTGTATTACACTGCCTGGCCAAAAAAGAAGTTAGCACCTGGATTTAACTAAGCAAATAGATCTGGCGTAGCTGCCGTTGGTCAATTTTAGGTTCATCAACAAAATGAGCTCAAAGAATGAGATCAGCTGATTACATGAACATCCTGAATTATTCCATGAATGTATTCGTTCTTCCCTGATGGCACGGGCATATCCTAAGATGACAATGCCATTGTGCTCACATTGTGAAAAAGTGGTTCAAGAGCATGAGACATCATTTTCACACATGGATTGGCCACCACAAAGTCCATGTGTTAACCGTGCTGAGAATCGTTGGGATGTGCTGGAGATGGCATTGCACAGTAGTCACACTCTCCCATCATCAATACAAGATCTAAATAATAAATCTTTTAAAGCTGCAGAAGCTTATTGAAACAATGCCACAGCTAATGGTGCAGTAATCAAAGCTAAAGGCAGTCCAAGGTGTGTGTGATTTTTCTTTTTGTAGCAACTTTTTTTTTGGCCGGCAGTATATTATGATGCTTTGACCCATAGAAATATCACCCCTCACCTTGTTGCGACACCAGACGCTGTAGCTGAGCTCTGAGTTGGTCATTCTCATCTTGAATCTCTTGAGCCAAAACATCTTTGTGTCCAGTGAAGACTCGGATCTGCTCCAAGGACTTGCGTACCTTAGATATACCAATAAAATAGATGTTTATTGTAATTATTAAGTGGAATTTTACGTTGTGTATATTTTAACTTGAGCTTGTTAGCACCACATGATATAGCACAATCAAATCATATTTGAAAAAACTTCAGACAAATAGGTTCTGAAATGCATGGGATTCCTGTATTAGTTTAGTGTAAGTTTAGTTAGTTGATGTTTGGTTCTTAATTCAGTTTTCTCTCAAATCCTCATGGTTGTTATTATTTTTCTGTAGAAGAAATACAAGTTTAAATCTAAAACCTCTACTATTTCTGCCGCATATTGGGATCGTTGTATGTCCAAAGTCTTGTTGAGGCTGGTGAGGTTTCTCTGACAGTGCTGTAGAGCTCTCCATAGAACACGCAGTTGTTCATCTGCGGTGGCTCCGGGACCCAGGCCCTGTTCACTGAACCAGGAGAAAATCTGTGCCCACTCATCCTGGAACATAACAAAGATATAATAAATACAATTAAATGCTTTTAATCATATGGCCATCCAAATGCACAGGTCCCCAAATCAGACAAATCATTACTGTCGGCTAATGAAGTGCATGTATGATTCCAAGCTCAATATCAATGCAAGCCTCAAAAGCTTAAAGTTGTATTAGCCTATACTCTATAAAAAGTACTATTTAAACTAAGTATATCTACTTCCGTTAGGCTTTCCACACTATAATTATTACTAGCCTACTTGGTTGAAAAGTTTCACTGTTCTTGTCATAAAATATTTTTTTTCAACCAAATCCTCTTTTTAAACCTGTATGTTATGGGACTGTGTGCCATATTTATGTGTCTTTGTTGCCAACTTGTAGATTTGAAGGAGGAGGTGCCGCAGACATGAGCTTAGCCGAATGTTTTGTCGATCCTTTGTTTTTGTTCTTTGGCAAAAAAAAAAAAAAAAAAAACAGCTGCAGTCTGTAGGCTTTTTTTTGTCTATTATATTATTTGTGCAACTAGGCCTGTTCATGCTCAATTTAAAACAATGTCAAGAGTCAAGACTACATAATAATTGCTTTTGTAACATTTCTCATTTTGGCTCAGTTACAAGGCAGAGGGATAGCCATTAAAAAAACAAAAGAGCGGAGGACTACAGCTTTACCTCGTCTCGGTTCATGTGTCCACTCGTCCTCTCACGCGTCAACCTTCATGCGCGAAGTTATTGTCGTGAAACATCCAAAAACGAGCCTGCCCTAGCCCCTAGCTTCATCGGAGACATGTTTATTTCTATAACTAACGGGCTACAACAATGCCGTGCTATCCAGGGTCAGTGTTGAGAAAAGTTGCAGAGAAAGTAGCCAGTTGTGTGGTTCTGGGAGTGGTGAAGAGAGAGGACATCTGGACTTCGTTTGGAGCGGGACGAGCAGCTCGAGTCTAAGAGGTTAAAGGAGTAATGAGGCAGGCTGTCGGCTTTAGCCTTTTGTTTAGCGTTTAGCAGTTTTCTTTAATGCATTTGAAATGGAAAAAATAATATCAGCCAAATATAACAGGGCCGCTTCTAGGTTTATGGAGGCCCCATGCAAAATGCTGTTTGGGTGGACTACATTTGTTGGACGAATAAATAGCCTGCCCTGCATAAATAGCCTGCCCTGCATAAATAGCCTACCCTGCATAAATAGCCTGCCCTGCATAAATAGCCTGCCCTGCATAAATAGCCTACCCTGCATAAATAGCCTACCCTGCATAAATAGCCTACCCTGCATAAATAGCCTGCCCTGCATAAATAGCCTGCCCTGCATAAATAGCCTACCCTGCATAAATAGCCTACCCTGCATAAATAGCCTGCCCTGCATAAATAGATTTCTCAAAAACACATTTATTCAAAAGTACATTTTTTAATAACATAAAGAAATAAGTAATTATAGGCTGGCCTCAATGTGATCTTTAGCCTATGTTAATAGTCATCAGTGTTGGGCAAGTTACTTTTATTTATAAAATTGTAATTATTCTATATTACTAGTTACAGTATTAAAAATGTAATATATTTGTTTTACACATTACTGTTGCAAAAATGTAACTGAGTTACAGCACTTAGAGTTACATTTGGCAAAATATTTACTGAAAATAGTGACAATAATGCCACAGAGCAAAAATGTAGTCAAAGATTTCCTTTTCCTCAGCCGTCCACATTCTTTTGTGTTTTGTTTTGATGATGTTAGCAACACGAGCCTCTTTCTTTACCAGTTTCCAGCTTGATTTGATGCTGCACCTTATTTGGAGGGAGTTGCACTTGTAACTTGAGTTACTTAAAATGTAATGAAGATATTACTGTATTTTGTTTAAGTGATATATTATATTCCTCAGATACTTAAAAAGTAATATATTTCTGTAACTACTTACTTTTGTAATGAGTTACCCCCAACACTGATAATCATATAGCTGTATGCCGCTATATCTGTGCCGTTCGAGGGCCCCCTTATAAACATTGTGTTCTTCGCTCGCCTCTGGTTAGAAACTGCTCTCTTTTTGTTTTTGTTTGATTGTCTACTTATGAATAATTTATCATTCAATAGCCTATAGAGATTGTTCAGATGACATTCCAGGATAGCACCAGAAGCCAAATGAGTGTCAATGTTGATTTTACACAACTTATTGGTTATCTAGAGATGCAGTGCATCACTTACTGAAAACGACCATCTGATAAAGCAATTTAGACTTGCACATTTGTGTGGTGGGGCAAGGCATACAATGTTTCGTATTGAATTCTGCTAGATGGGTGTTCCAATAGTAATATGTTTTGTTAATATATTTTTCACAGCTCTTATGGGTCAGTATAGTACCATTTTCTGTCTATGATCATTTAGAAGCAAAAAGTGTATTTTTTCATTCTGCATCTCATTTATAGACTATGGGGGGACAGCTAGTTTCTGATGGCAATACGTATATATTTTTCATTGCCATTGGTTCATTCTGCCACAAATGTTCACTTATTCACAGTCACATTCATTTGTAGTACTTGTTCATATTTGGCACATTAACCCTACAACTTACATTCACTTATTCACATTGTTTAGTCTTGTGTGGTCTGAGATTTCCTCCTCTCTCTTATTTTAAGTGGTCCCTAATCGGTTTCCTGTATTTCACTTCACTGGACTGGCTGAACTCTGGTGGTCTAAATACCAGGCTGATAGACATGATGAACGGCACAGGGCATTGACACACAGCTCAGTATTTTTCTTATATTGCACTGCCAAGCTTGCACATATTTTATGTATGGAATACGAGTGATGGAAAGTACTCAGTACAGTACACCAGATCATAGAACCTTTTTATTTTACCTAAAGATGAGTCAGGTTTTCTCAGTGGAACATGTTGATCTTGATATTTCTGTAAATAAAGCTTTGCAGATTAGGACCATTTTGTTGTGGTAAACTTAAAGGTACACTGCGTAATGTTTCACCTCATAATAATTAGAAGAAAATACAAGGAACTATTTTATTACAGATATTTTTTATTGTTGAAAAAACACCTAAAAAATTAACAAACAAACATGTGCCTTTGCTGTGAGCGTCTCACCTCCTAAGACCTGACTTACTGTATAACTTTACTGGGAGCGGGGACGTCTCCAGCTCGTCTCTCCATGGAGAGGGTGACCAAAAGCAGCAAAATATGAGATTCAAATAGTTAGGTCCATCCATTCTTTGATTACCCACTGCAAAAATATCACTTTCTGTATCTAGCTGGTCATTTAGGAGCATGTTTTGCATTGCTGGAAATGTTAGGCAGTTTACCATTCATGCTACATTGCAAATTCAAGGACTGCTGTAAACCTCAATGATTTAGAAACATACACTGATTGGTTGTACATCACCTTAATTAATAGACTTTTGCACTAAGTTAGGCACATGTTTTTTGTCTCCCAGATGTACGAGCACACGCAGTTGTAATAAGAGGCGTATATTTGGTCAGCCCAGAGGAATGCCTGTGTTAGTTTTGATTTGGTGCAGGCCTCCGATCTTCAGGGGGAGGGCAGTAGAGCCGGAGTGGAGGAAGTGGGTGTCGTGAACTCCTCCTACATGATATCTGACTGCACATTCCTCCTCTATACCCTCCATTTCTTCACACTTTCAACAAGATTTAGAACCAAGACGTGTGGGAGGTGGACGCCGATAGGAGGAAAAACTGGACCAGGGATAGGAGTAACTGCGGAATAAGGGTAAGAAAATTCATTTTCAGTTTTAAAATTGAGCATCAATAATCAGCCTAGCATTCAACAGCATGCTTATTACAAACACATTAGCAAAAGATAAATGAATGATGTTTTGTGGAATATTTACAGTTTTTAGCTGTGCCTTTGTTTGTAGTGTAGAAGAAGTAGTATCAGTGGTAGCAATAACAATCATGATGTCATCATGTCATGTTAGACATTAGACAGAGCAATGACTCATGTCTTATAAATTATACTCCCAAAATAGTAGCAACATCAGCCTCTGGGACCAAACGTGGCCCTCCAGAT
>OMNZ01004863.1:5800-20175 GCA_900303255.1 Lesueurigobius sanzi | reverse complement strand
GAGCACGCAGCCTGTTAACTGTGGCCAACTGTAGCCAATCAGAACGCAGAAACATCCTATAACAACATGAACATTGGGTCTAAAATTATAATTCTGAAATGACAGAACGTTTATTTCAATGGTAATTAATCTGTGTCGTATGTAACATTTCTATGAGAGAAAAAAACTCACCTCCATATCATAATGTAGCAACTATAGTCCATGCTCGCGCTGTCTTCACTCCAACACCTTTTCTTTTTATATACTTTTTTTTCTGTTAAAAACAAACTATAAACAATCGCCACTGTACCTTCTTCGTCCGCCATGTTTGTTTACTCAGAAGTCATGTTTGATCTCGAAAGGTTTTGCGAGATTTCCTGTTGACATGGGAAATGTTCGTGAGTGAAATCTGTTTGTGTGTGATGTGTTGATGTTGCCGTGTGGCTGCACACCACACACTGTACGCCCAAAACTGTTATAGCCACAATTTTTATTGACGTGTGGGGGCTCTCTCAGGTTTGGAAAATCATCCGACAATTTTAAAATCCTGCCGTGTGAACCAGGCATACTGTAAGTCTTTCATCTGACTGAGATTCTCTAAAACCAAAACTTATAAATGTGCAGAAGTTCAGTTTTAGTTATAACCTTTCAAATTTAGTTAATTTTTTGGCCTTGGTTTGGTTCTGATTTAGTGTTTTTGGAGTCTTCTTTTGACACAATTTGCTGAAAAAGATATTAGACATGTCTGAATTGAAGGGAGCGGTTTATCTAAGTATCGTAATAATATCGTTATTGCGATATTGCATGCCTGTATCGAATATCTCAAGTTTTTTCGATATTGTGCAGCCACTTTCAAATTCTGGGCCAGTTTGCTCCCATATCCTTTCATCGCAGGTGCAAAAACATTTGCTGCAGACTGCTCTTATGGAGAGTGCCTTCTTGAATCAGGAAGTAAGTTTTAAGCCATTTTAGATCAATCTCAGAATGCTGACTGTAATGTGTAATGTTTTTTTTGGAGAGATAGTCTCGTGACAAATGTCTATGGCGCTTTTGACAGTTTCTTGCTGTTTATTGAAAAGTGCACAAAATAGGAGAACGCTAATAATAGGGGGCCTGAAGGTGAGACGACTCCTGACCTAACAGAGCAGTTTATTCAAGGCCATTTCTGAGAGCAACTCCAGTCGAGGGCCTGGCTAATCCCACTAAACCCCTCACAAGAGCCAAGAGGAAAGGGAGGCCATTTTCAACTTATCTTAACATAACACACCTTGGACTTGATAAAAGGACTGACTCCCAAGATAGAAAATTGCTTACCGTCAAGCAGCCATTACGGTACGAGTGAAAAGAAACAAAAAGCTTTCATTGTACTGTTCGCTTGCTCCGTTTTGAAAGACAGTAGATTTCAGTAATTGCTGATCTCAGACGGCCTTTTCATTTCGCCCCACCGTCACCATGTTTATGGAGGTCACCGCGTTGACAGTCTCACTCGAATGCGACATTGAAGTAAAAATATGCGCCCTCTCAACATCCGCCAAAGGAGAAGTCTTCATCTGGTTTCTCTTTAACCTGTAATAACGTCAGGTATAGCGTGATTGACGTGTGGAGCATATTACCGCGCAGCACTGGGGAGAGGAGATACTAAAGATGTGAGGGAGTGCGTGCGTGAGACGGAGTGTAGCCTCCAGGAAAATCTTGCCAAATTTGAGCCGACTGCTTTCATTTGGGGTCAGAAATACACACGCTGGAGGGTCTGAAAAATGCGGGGAAAGCAATGTCGTAATAATCGTGATTCAAAGGAGCCTGACCTTCTCACGATCAACGTCATGGTATCTAAGCTGTTCTCCCCAAACCCTTTGCCTTCTCACTAGACAATATGAAGAAATAACCGCCATGGATCATGAAAATAGTGGATGTAGGGGGCGTGGCTTTCTCCATAGTGTTAGGCGCGGACTGAAGGAAGCTCAATCATGCTGCAGTTGAGGGGGTACACAGCAAAAAGTAAATATCATATCTAGACTCATTTAAATGACTCAAATTCAGAATCTGATTTTAAGATGTTTCGACTAGTTAAGATTTAGTCGCGTTGACCTACGTTATTTGACTCATTCTTAACTTATTTGCTAATGGGTGTAAGCACCTTAAAATCAGTCAGAAACAAGCCAAATAATCTAGATGACGGTAGTAAACATGTCTATTCTAGTCAAAACTACTCCACAAGAGTAATATTCTTTAATCAAGTCCTTTAAACCCATGCTTTATTTTTAGTCTTTGTAGTGTATTTTTGGAGCTGCTCCTATAATAAGTCTATGGCGAAAATAAATATGAAAATGAGGAAAACAATAAAATCATGTAGCACGTATTAAGCCAAACACGCTGAGGTCAGAATGACAAGCTTCTGTCCAAAAATTACATACAATGGGGTAAAAACATTTTAATGGTAAGTCCATATAAGCTAGGAACTTCCGGAGCGTTCCCCCGTATGCTAACGGCCGTCTATACATGGGTTTCCAGTGACGTCATGCATAGCTGTGGCCGCCATCTTCTTGCCTGAAGTGGAATTACCACATTACAATACAATACTATGCCATCACTACAACAATCAGTAATACAGTGTTACTACTCACCCAGCAGGAGGTGAATAAAGGTCAACTTGTGATGAATGCTAACAGGCAAAAAGACGGCCCCAGAGAGCACATGGGATGGGTAAACAACAGCCATTGCTATGTTTACAAGGCAAAGACGGAGCTAGTGACAGCAGCCAGGACAGAGCAGGAGGCTCCCACACACACCAAAGATCTATTTCCCCTCCTGAGACGAAACAAACACATCGAATAGACAACATTTCTCTGTGATTTTTACTGTTTGTAGTGTCAACAGAGCCGCAGTCAGAGTGCGTGTTTAGGCTGCTAAAGCCTTTGGCATGCTACCGCTAATGGCTAGCGCATTTAGCCTCTTCACCTGGCTCTACACAGTAAACACCATGAAAAAATGGTGTTTACTCCCTTTCATATGTGAAGCGCTTTGGGTGTGACTATGTCATACGAAAAGTGATATACAAATAACATTCCCTTTCCCTTTATCTTTAAGTAACAGACAACTGTGAAGTGAAAGCAAAATGATACATGATTCTGTTATTTAAAAAAAAAAATAGAAAACCGAAAAGTCTGGCATGCACAAGTATTCATACAGCATGAGTTAATACTTTGTGGAACCCCCTTTTGCTGCAATAACAGCAGCAAGTCTTTTGGGGTATGACTCTACAATATTTGCACATCTAGAGACAGAAAGTTTAGCCCATTCGTCTTTACAAAACAACTCAAACTCTGTCAAATTAGATGGAGAGCGTTTGTGAACAGCAATTTTCAGGTCTTTCTACACATTTTCTATTGGATTTAGGTCTGGACTTTGACTGGGCCATTCTAATTCGATTTAGCTGTGTGTTTAGGGTCATTGTCCTGCTGCAAGGTGAATCTTCGCCCCAGCCTCAATGCTCTTGCTGACTCTAGCAGGTTTTCCTCCAAAATGTCCCTGTACTTGGCTCCATCCATCTTCCCAACTATTCTTACAATCTTCACAGTCCCCACTGAAGAAAAGCAGCCCCATAGCATGATGCTCCCCCCACCATATTTGACACTGGGATGGTGCACTCAGGACGATGAGCAGTGTTAGGTTTGCGCCATACATAACGTTTTGCATTTGGGCCAAAAAGTTTGGCCCAAAAAAAGGCTATGAGGATATAACAATATGAATGCAATCTATTACATTGTCAAAGCGATCGCAATACTATGTGACACAATATCCATATTGCAAGTAAAACCACTGAGATCTTTCATCTGATTGAGATTCAAACTTTTTAGATAGAATAGGTAAAATATATAGTAACTTAAAGGGGCACTATGTAAAAGAGAAAATAAAATCCTGATATTTGTGCATATTTGACTTTTCAGTGGCTCTGTGGGTGCAGCATGACACCTTTACTTTCCATCACAGCAGTATGATGCTTCAGGATATATTGTTTTAGAGTATCGTACCAGAAACTTACCAGAAGAAACCCCAAACAATTTTTAAATTTACTATTTGTATGTAGTGCTTTTCTACCTAGAGTCTACCCAAAGTGCTAGGAGGTGGGAGCTGGGATTTGAACTCCTGACCTTCCGATCATGATATGACCCACTCTACCACTGTGCCACTGTCGCCCCAAGCTCCAGGCTTGAAGTCCCTGTGATGGAAAGTAAAGGTGCCATGCTGCACCCACAGCCACTGGGTCACTCATAATTTCCTAATTGTATCCTTGTTTTGGCCTTTAAAATAAATAAATACATAATGATAAACATTTAATGTTCTGTGTTGAAATGGTTTAGTAAAATATTGCAAAAAACAACATTGTGTAACAACATGCATGGTCAGGTTGGTCCAAAATGGCGGCGCACGGAGTTGCAGCGGCTCAGGACCTACCCTCCATTTGATCTATGTAATTTCGTTGTACATTGTATAATGACAAAATAAAAGCACTTTACCTTTACCTTTAACATTGATTTTGTTTTTCTCAACGCCACACACAGAAATATCTCACAATGAGGATGGTGTATCGAGATATTACAAATACATTAGTTACAGGTATAAACTGGAAAGAAGAATCAATACATGTGTTTAGCCATTCATCAAATGTTCAGTCCAGACACAGCCTTGAAAAGCAAATCATGATGTTTCAGAGTTGGCTTCTAAACGGCAGGAATTGGAGGATTTCATGGAATGGACTGTAGCAACATTGTGCAACAAGCCAATTAAGACTCGGGTTCTTCTTAAGGCATTAGGTTCTTTCAAATGAAGAATCGCAAGACTGCACGGTTTAACTTGTGCTTGTGTCCACATACTGTATGTAGCTTAAGGCAACCCAAATTCAGCTGCAGTGCCTTTTTTAAATTACAAGCGAATACAGCCATTATCTTTAACTCTAAATGGACTACCATATGACTAAAGGATGTAGAACTAAAGGAAACTTGTGTAGCAGCATTCTTGAACTTAAGTAATGCATTTACAGCAGTACCACATGACGCCATCTAGCAAAAACTCCCGGCATTTGGCCTTCATGGGGAAATGCTGGCCTGGATACGTGACTATTTAAGTAATCGTCTCCAGTGGACTGGAATTGGATTCTTTTTCTTCATCTTTACCAGTGCAATCTGGAGTACTTCAGGGAAGTGTGGTCGCCCCTCTGTTTATACTATTTTTAAATGACCTATTGACTGTTTTAGAAGACCTTTCTGTGTTATTACCCAAAAGTATTCCAGCAACATATGCAGATGATGCATTCATTACTGTTTCCAGCTCTAGCTATCGCTTGTCTGTATTATGTATGACATTTTTGTCCTGATACTTCTTAAAACAAAACTGCCACGAGAAGCAATGGGCTGCTGTGCGCACATATAAGGCGGCTTATATCAGATCTCATTTGGAGTAATGCTTATTTGTGGTATTGGAAAGACATTGGTGGACTCAAGAGAAAAACAAAAAAACAAGGCACTCCTCCCACAACATTAATTCTCTATTTACATTTTCTAAAAAGCCTTTATTTTGCTGGGCTAATGCTTGAAATCATTTAAAACAAATTGCTGGTTTCTTCCACGCGTATCGGCTCCATAACAAGCCTTTCTTGGGAAATAGTGTGGGAGGAGTGCCTTGTTTTTTTGTTTTTCTCTTGAACTTCTGTCCCCCAACACTAAATATCATTTATTTTGTGGTACTGACTTCCCGACCACTTTTTTTCTCAGACATTGGTGGACTATTTAAAAAGCCTACTGTAGCGGAGATGCATGCGTCCTCCAGTTGCCATACTGTGCAGAGATAATGCCTGAGCACTAAGGAATACTTGGCCTGACAATGTTGCAAACCAGACACAACTTCGCGCTGCCATGCTTTGCTTATGAAGTGTATCATGGGCTTTCACCCATAGCTTTGGACTCATACTGTCCCATAGAAAAGGTCCTTTCTCATAATGTTCGCCAACTACAGACTACACGCTTTACAAGACATGTAGTCTGGGCATCAGCCTCCTCTCTCTAAGTTCAGAAGGGCGTGATTGACAGATTGATTAACCAATCAGAGAAAGGCATGGTCCGACCAACATGGCGGCTTAACGTGTGCAAGAACATTACATTTAACAAGAAATATCTCATTGATATTTAAGATATATTGATATATTTTTAAATGAGATATGGAATTAGACCATAACGCATATATCGATATAGTTCAAATTTACGCTGTAATACTTGCTTCAGGCAAGAAAAAGATTAACCTATTTTATTTTATAGGCTATTTTTATTTTAGATATTTTTTTTAATTAAATGTGCATATTACGGAGCAATTTCTTAAAAAGGAGGATGCAAAATATTGAGTGATTTTTCTTTTGTGCTGCCTAAATTTATGCACATGCCTATGTTTAAATAATTCTTGCACACTTTCTGTAAATCATATAAACTTTATTTCACTTCTCAAATATCACTGTGTTTGTCTCCTATATGATATATTTAACTGGATTTTTTTATCCAAACAACCAATGATTTATAAAGGAAAATCATGAAAATTTACAGGGGTGCCCAAACTTTTTCATACCACTGTATATCGTTTATCGATATTCAACCTAAATATATCGGGATGTGACTTTTGGTCCATATCGCCCAGCCTTGGTGCAAGCGGAGGTCGTGTCTTGTTCAGGCTACACAAAATTGTAGTAGGTTGTGTCACTCAATTTTAGGGTTTGTACCTAATCTTGAAAGAAAAACTCCCGCACACTGTCTCACTCTTTATTACATTTATTGCAGCAACATCAGGGTTTGTACCTGCTAAAGAAAAAAAAATACATTTCCAAATGTTTTTCTTTTATTTGCACATTATGAAAAACCTAGATGGACATTCTCCTAAGCTAAATGCACTATAGACCTATGTGAGTGGACCAGCTAATGGGTCTGTTGAGAAAAAATGATCCAACTGGAAACGCTCAGAGTTTCCTTTTATCTGGCTCTCATCAGCAGTCTGGTGCAAAGAGCTCGCCCAGCATATGCAATTAACTGTGAGGCAGCATTTAATTATATGATTGTTTTTCAAACTGTCACATATAGTTAGCGTTCATGTTAGCCAATTCCCTTGGTTCGCAACAAAAACATTCAGCTCTTCTTTACAGCTTTCCCCCAGTCCTCCTCTACGTTACCCATCTCTCTCTAGCCACTGGATTTAAGCCAAAGCTATTAGCCTGCTGTCGGTTTGAAGGAGGACGGGCATCTATCCTGTTAGCTGATGCAAAATGAACAACTTTAGAGTCACAAAAGGCACACTGCTATGGAGAAGGGGTCCCGAGGATGTGGGGTAGAGGCACAGGCAAAGTCACTTGGGCACAGCAGTTGCAGGCAGCAGGCAGTGGACCGTTTCGCAGCTAATGAATATTTAGCTGATGCGGGTGGGAGCGCTGCATACAGGGGGAGTACGCGGGCTCGCTGGGGATGCTGAGGTGTCGAACCACCGGCGGCGACCGGAGTTGTAAATCAATCTGGAATACAAGCAGATGTCAAGGTGAAGGGCAGGGGGGCAGATGTGATAAAGGCTTTACATGCATATCCATAAATTTGACTGTCTTCATATTAAAGACATATAGATTCACAGGCTGCACTGACAGTTAATAAAAGCAAGTCTTCCCCAAGGACCACAAAATCAACTTAGACATCTGTGCTCAATGAGGGTGCGCGCCTGCACCCTGCTGTGTTACTTTATCAAAACACGTGAGGTTCATATTAGAGTAAACAAATCTCTCTGCGTTAGATGCTCATGTGGGAAATTATATTATAAAAAGCTCCCGCAATGAGAAACATGAGCCTTTAATTGGGTAATTTATGTAAGTACTATGACTTTATTGTAATCTATAAAGACAAGTCTGTGATTAGATGATAAGCATCATCCAAATTAATCTGATTAGCTGTAAAGTTTTTCATAGAAGGTCATCTCTTATCAGGCGTAAATGTCAAAAACTTAAAATACGTTTGCTACAGATGTCCTTTCTGACAAACCACGGGAAAAATAAGTACAGGAGTATAGCTGCATGATTATGAAAGAAATAAGTGTCCATAAGTTTTGGCTGTGCTGTTCGTTGTAAAATAGCTCATTCCTAAACAAAGATCCCTATTTTGAATGATAAAACGGACCATTCAAATTGAGATTTTGATTTAACTGTGAGTAATTGTAGCAACTAATCTGCAACAAAACAGAATATCTAGACCAGCTAAAATCAAAGGAACGCAAAAAATAAATAAATCAAAGTGAACCCCTGGCAAGAAGAGACACTTGGGGCTTGTTTGGCAGAGCTGTGGGTAGCAGAGCTATAGAGATTATGGCGTTGTTGCTGTAGTTGGAGAAGAGAGATTAGGAAAGAGTGTATCCGAGGGACAGGTCTCATTCGAGATGTTTTTTTGAGATAGAGTCAGAAAGGGCAGATAGAGAGGACTTGGACATGTGCAGAGGGGAAGCTGTGAATGCAGCAGTATGGCAAGGGCAGCTGTAGTAGAATGGTATCAGTGGTAAAAGCAGTCAGGCAGGACGGCTGTGGATGTGGTGAAAGAGGAGATGCAGATATTAGTTCAGTGGTTCTCAGACCTTTCACATCAAGTACCACCAGGCCTTGATCAAGACCAAATAAGGACTAAACCAGGTGCTATATATAGCCCACTTACATTGCTCTAACTGTTTAAAGTATCTACATCAGAAAAACAACAACAACTAAAACATAAATAAAATTATCGCTAACTAAAATGTGTAAAAAAATGTAGATGACCCTGAGAACCACTTGAAGGAGCTCAAGTGGATCAATTAAATTTTGTATGGCCCAATATCACACCCAGAGTCGCCTCATAGGACTTCATAGACACTAAAATAGTGAAACGAGCAAATGCAATGGCCAAACAATGTAATATCTAAACAAACAAGCCTTCGTTACTTATCCCCCATCCTTAGACCCTCCATTGTGGCAAAGAAAACCTCTAAAAAATAGGAGAAAACCTCGAGGAGAACCACAATGAAGAGAGCTCCACTCTCATAGACGGACAGGCTACAGATAGTCCCAGGCTGATAAGAGTCCAGTCTGTGCCGGTACATGTACCATAGATTGAGAACCACTGATAGAGAGCATGGAAATGATCTGACTAAATGAAGGCAGATACTTCACCTCAACTATCACCGGAAAAGAAGCAGCCAAAAGGAAAATAATATTATGATCCCAAAAATATAGGAGCTAAAAATAGCCCTGGAGTTTCTTTTTGGTCGTGTCACCTTCCACTTCATTAATAGCTCTGCCTTCACACAATGTCTTTGATCTGTCACAGACCGAGTCTTCTAAAGCCCAGAGGTCAGCGCAGTTCATCAAAGGAATATTATCAGAGCCCTTGCCAAAACAACTGTCAGCTCAACAAACCTGTGAATGCTAATGAGGCAAACTGCTGACTATCCATGCTCCCATTTGTCAGAGCATTTTATACCCTGTTAGTGCACCTTTGCCAACGTTCTCAATCAATAACCCAGTGGGGCCTGTGCCTCTCCCCCCGGACTCTAAAGGTGTCATTCAGGGTGAACAACAGAAACAGAGGATGCATCACAGGGAGGTGACTGTACCCTTGTCCTGCCACCTCAGCAGGAGCAGTCTCATTCGCGCCCGTCCCGCCCACACACTGCAGCTCACTGTGGACTAAGGCTCTGTCAATAATGCCCAGTGCAGCGTCAGGGTTCTGCCTAATTACCAAACGCCCTCGGCACAAATATGGTTCGTTTGGAGTCAGATGAGGTTATGTAAACGCAGAAAAGACAGCATGGCTGACAGATCGGGCCGTACTCCAACTTGACAGGGCTTTATATTTATGATCGCGCTTCACTGACTTGTGCCACACAAGACAACCCTCGGCATATAGAGCTATAGCCTACTGCACTATACTGTTCCTCAGCGTCTGACAGAAACTCTCTCTGGAGCCGTTCCGGTAGTCATATTTCTATCCACAGAAATGATTTTCATCTACAGCCCAATAATGACCCATTTCACATCAGAGCGTGCACATACTTACGCCTCTGACTCAGCGAGAGCTTGGGATGGGAGATGGCAACGTTTAGCCATTTGGTTCTTTTTGAACCCTGCACACTTCAATGATTCTATTTTTAATTGGTAAAATCACTATTACCCTACTTATTATAACTTACTTATTATTATTATTATAATGAATTGTTTATTTTGTCAGGAAAGTGCATGTTAACTTTCACATGTCATGTATGTTAACAAAGAAAAAAATATAGAACTATAAGACATGAATAAAAATAGAATAAGATAGAAAGATCTAATAAAATTGTAATTTAACACAATACGAGACAGCAGCATAAATGGTGAATTACAGATTAGCAGCAAATGTGAGTGTGGACATACCACATAGTGCAAATAGAGCAGCGCAAATGGAAAAGGTTATTCAGTTTACATTAGACTGATACAGAGTTATTAAGTGTTCATGGCTCTGATACTCTGTTATTAAATGTTATTAAAGTGTTCATGAGCCTAATAGCGGAGTGAAAGAAGCTGTTTTTGTCCTGCATACGCTTACAAACGCACTCTTATTAATATGCTTGTGTACACAGAAAGCGGAGCTGAGACGGATTAAGTGTCTTGTCCATTGCCCAAGTACACAAAAACAGTTTGCACCCTCGAGAACTGACATAACTGCCAACCTTTTGGGTCTGTGCTCAACCTAAGCTCACAGCTCATGGAGAACAGGCTCCCATGGTACATGCCTGAACCTAACCTGGCAAGAGCCAGACTGATAATGCATAGCACTCCTGATTGAGTTCTACACAACATCAATCTGGGATTGCTCCCTTCAAATCTGTCCAGGAAAGGACATTCAGCAGAATACTTTGAGCTAATTGAGAGAAGCGCCACTAAAATCCAGTTGGCGAAAATGAACAAAACGCCTCTTGCCGTTGTTCTTTCAAAAAGAAAATCGTGGATTGTGCTAAACCTATTTTGATAGCAGCCGATACATGTTCGTCCTTCATCTCTGACATGTTTTATTTTGCTTTGGCTCTGCACTTGTGCTTATAATATCCCGCCTTAAACCACTGCTGATTCTGTACGAATGATGAGAGAGGGATCGTGTTTGTGAACTCACAAACTGCGAGAATTCAGCTTGCAGGCAAGGTTAGCCTGAACCTGCTTAGATTCTGAGATCTGACCATCGAGCTGCACACTACTTATGCTACTACTACTGCTATAGATAGTAAAGACTAACTATCTGGTCCTTTTCACTTCAAACAAATATACTTTTACAAAAGTGACACATTTAGGCTAATATCCATCTCTGGAGCTCACGCTCTGGTTTCATTGTTGTTCTGTTATTCAGCCTTCTTGACAGGTTTGTGACTAAAAATAAACTGAATAGTTTATTTGCAATCATTTATTTTATGCAATAAATTACAAGTTTGTTCTGACATTTCATTGATTTACACTTGGACACCATGCATATTAGTAACTAGCTCTCAATATGCTAATATAGGCTGTTGAATTGAATATTTTTCACTATGTCATTGTCAATGTTATTGACCATAAGGAATAAATGCTCCCACCTCCAACCAACCTCCAGTCAAAATGTACCTTTCCCAGTTATAATTTGAATCTATTATAATTCAAATCTAAAAACTGAGCTTACATACTGTACATAGACCCTGACATGTCTTATCCTCGTTTACGGTCTCCAGAATTTAATCACCCCGTTCCCCGCTTCCACACCTGTTCCCGAACACTTTATACGTTATTATCATCACCTACTCCATGCATTTAGTCTCAATCACACCCAAAACACATTCAGATTCAGAGCCGCCTGACGCTGGTCCTGTGGGGCTTATAAAACATTGATATCAACTCTCTCACCCTGCATTACTACTACACACAAATATCCCATTACATTTCCATTCTGACACTGATATAATAGAGGCAGGCAGCCGATTCACCGAGTCCCACTTCAAGCTCGCAGATTTCATTTTTTTGTCAATAATACGTTATAGATTACCCCAGGCACGGCTGCTATGTAAATTGGACAGTGATGCGAATTTGCTGTATAATTTGAGGCACCATTTTATGCATGTACAATTATATATTTATTTATGTTTTGCTGGCGTGTTGAGATGTATGTTGGGGGTTTCATAAGGCGAAGGCTGCTATCATGTTTGCAAAAGTAATTCAATTCAAATCTCAGCAAACGATGGTGTCTTTTTGCCCTCTAAGCAGTTTCCCAATTTTATTTTACTCTGTTTTTTAAGAACATGATGATTGAATGGTTCGGTGCAGAAGCGTGGCCCTACACTGCAAAAACTAATACAAAAAATAAGATAACTTTTCTGGAAATAAGAGTGAGTATGCAAATACAAATAATTTGCCAATGGACTAAGTTGTTTTGCTCTTAACCTGTTAAAGGGCATGTTGCAACGTGGAATCACCATGTCTTTTGGTAGCACCGTGTAAACAGCATAGCATGCAGCCTCATAGTCTTCCTACCGATCAAAGGTTCTGTCCATTTTCCCATCTTTTCAACTATGCGCAAGTCAATTTGAGCCACAACAACACAGTGCAATGCCCACAAGCTTTTATCGAGCCTTAAAACAAATAAACTAAATAACTTTACCTACTTGTTATGGTCTAAAACAGCACACAGCCTTATGCGTTAGCTCTCATTCTGTCCATATCCGCCCTGTTGGATGGATAACTCTGAATGTGTGGACTGTAAGGACTGAAAGGCACTGGGTCATATTTGCAGTTATCATCCTGGAATGTCGGTCAGAACATCACCATCATCAGAGCCAGGATGAATATTCAGGTGGAACTTATGGCAACTTGAGTTGACTAAACCCCACTGGAGATGAGGACACCAGGCTGTATTTCAACTCCTTGTATTGAACATCAGCAGTCTGACCGGTAAGTGGCTAAAACACCAACAACAAAAGATCTTATTGCACTTAATTTCACCAGATTTTTCTCACAATATCAGAATTGCTCAAATGAAGGTAAACTGTTAAAGGTGCCCTGTGGAACTTTTTATGTGATGGAACATAACCATTACCAGATGGCTCCATCAGCAGAGAAAACTTGCCAGAAACCTTAAAAAAAACAATTGATCATGTGATGGACAGGCCCATGCTAACCGCCTATGCAGCCACTGGGTCAGTACAATGTCAAATACGTACTAATATCACTTTAATTTTGCTTAAAGATTTCCACAATGCACCTTTAATCCAAGGTGCATTGCTCTGCATTGTTTCCCATGGGATTTGATCACCTGTTTGAATCCTTTGCATCTCAACACTTTTCTTTTTTTCCTAGTAGTGGAATGCAATTTGTTTTGTCCTCCTTTGGTACATTGTAAATTCACTCAGACATTGTTGAAACAATACAGTGCATCTAAATATAGACCATTTTTGTCCATTTCTGGAGATAGCAGGCTGCAAGTTGTGTAATGTGCTTGTAAACTCATCTCTGAATAAATGGGATTGCAGACATGTGTAGGAAAATTAAGAATGTGTTTGGACCACAGCTATCAATCCAGTTCACTCGCTCCCTCTTTCATTGTTTGTATAAAAGAAAAGAGTGCCTTCAAGGAGCTAGGCAAGGTGGGCGAAGCGTCTTGCTCAACGGCACAACGGCAGTGTGCACCTGCGGGACGAACCCCCCGACCTGCGAGCTATACCAGCTGCGCCACCGTCACCCCACCCTCAACAAGAGCAGACAAAAGGGCAAGAACGAGCGGGTATTGCTTCACCATTAGGCTTTGACAGACAGTGAAGAGCGGCGTGTGATGAAAAGGTCAGTGGGAAGAAATGCGTGCACCATACAGTAAGATGACAGTTTTGTGAAAAGAATCGGCAAGTTATTTTAATTCACAACATTTACTCATCTTTTAAGGATAAGGTTTTTACTTTTAAATTGATCCTGCGTATATCGGCCTGTATACAGTGTTGGGGAGTAACTAAATACATGTATTTAAAATACGTATTCAGAATACTCATTTAGAGTAACTGTATTCAGGTACAAATACTCTCTCATTTAAGGGTATTTCGAATACAGTTGCTTTTCAAATACCAAAGGAATACAGAGAGGGAGAGAGGAAGGAGAGAGAGAGAGAGAGGAAGGAAAAGGGGAGGAATGAGAGAGAGGAAGAAGAGCGGGAGAGGAAGGAAAGGGGGAGAGAGGAAGGAGAGAGAGAAAAAGAAGAGAGGAAGGAGAGAGAGAGAGAGGAAGGAAGGAAAGGGGGAGAGAGGAAGGAGAGAGGGAAGAAGAGAGAGAACAAAAGAAGAGAGAAAGAAGAGGCAGACAACAGTTGGTGTAAAAGTGT
>OMNZ01004859.1:0-36234 GCA_900303255.1 Lesueurigobius sanzi | reverse complement strand
GTTATTTTTTTTTTACTATTTTTAGGTTCTTCCAGTGTTTCCTTTGAGGGGGCCCTCCGCCTCGGGAGCGGTTGTCGGCTCTGGCTGCGGTGTCTCAGCCTTGCCTCCTCTGGGTGCTCTGGCTCGGTGCCTGGGTGCTGTCCTGTGGGTGCCCGGGTGGAGGTGTGTGTGTGTGTGTGTTTGGATGGGTGTCTGAATTGCTGAGGTGAATGCACATGTAAATATATGTGGGGGGCGGGAGTTGGGTGTGGAAATTGATGTTTCTGTTTTTAATCTGTAAAGCACTTTGAGTTGCATCTTTGTATGAAAAGCGCTTTATAAATAAACTTGGAGAGAAAAGATTTGGCCTACCCTACTCCCGAGTCAGTCACTAATTTTTATTCAAGAACACAAGCATGTGTACGTGCTCTGGGGTCAAGCGGGTACGCAGTCGATTAACCACAAGGCCCGCAGCGGAGAAAACTCTCTCTGATGGAACAGAAGTCCCGGGAATGCAAAGGTAGCGCTGCGCCAAACTTGCCAGTCTGGAAAAGCGCGTCTGGTTTGCCCTCCACTAATCCAGCGGATTGCTTTCTAGTGAGGGGCGACCATCTTTCACATACGTATCCACTTCCAACTGTGGATCCGTGGCATCGGCTGCGCTGTAATCATCTCCTAGTAGCTGACTCATTGCACTCTCCTTGTGGATCGCTCCACTGGATGAACCCGCTGTCAAAGCAGCTTCATCATCTTCTCCTGAAGCATCAGGCTCTTCTTCCTCACCCATGTCCTCCGCAATAGCTGCATGCTCCTCCACATCGTCAGCACAGAGTTCCTTGAGTTTATCAAGCACTGCTTTTTTTTTCCTCTTTTGATAAAAACGGGAGGTGTTTATGTCGAGGGTCCAGGGCAGAGGCGATCAGCGCTGGCATTGCAACCAAGTGTTCTTTGTAGTCAACCTGTGACGATTATTACAACTGAATTAATATCTATAATAAATTAATTCATATTAATTCATAACACTTGATATTTCCAGGACAGGTTTAAGATCAGCCATTATTGCCCAGTATTCGTCCTTGATCTCGAGAATTCTGGCATCCTGCAGCTTTGTGAAGTTGCGGTCGGACAAAACGGCTGTCAACTGGCCATCGCTGTTCTAGAAGCCTCTCAAACATGTCGAACACCGAATTCCATCTAGTTTTGCAGGACTGGATGAGCTTGTGTTTGGGGAGCTGCATCTGTTGTTGTTTGGCCTCTAGTGCTTTGCAGGCTACAGTGCTGTGATTAAAATGGCGAACTAGTTTGCCGGCTGCAGCTACTGTATAACTTTACAGTATATACAAACAGCTTAAATGCGTCATTGATCGCCAGTTGTAGTGTATGGGCGAAGCACGCAACTGATACCCAGTCCAACCTTTCAGGATTGTTGGCAGCCACTATGTTGCTCGCGTTGTCGTGGACACATGCGACCACTTTCCCTGTCATTCCCCAGGCATCCACCGCTTCGTTTAATGTGGCAGCCAGGTTGTCGGCGGTGTGTCTGCCTGGCATACATTTCGTGAGGAGTACTGCTGATTTAACCTGCCAGTCCTTGTCAATCCAGTGGCAGGTAACTGTCACATAACTCTCTGTGGTTAGTGCTGTCCAGCAGTCCGTGGTGATGGCTACATATCTGGCACGATACAGGAGCGCTTTGAGCTCATCTTTTTTTTTGTCAAAGCGCTCTTCAATGCGTGTGGTTATGGTCTGTTGAGACGGGACTGTGTAGTTGGTTTCAATGAATTGCATTTGCTCTACAAAGCCCTCGCCGCTTACAAAGTCAAGAGGCAGCATGTCTCTTTCAATCATTCCACATATCTTTTGGGCAATAGTCTCTGAGCGCTGTTTGTCACATTTCCTACCAGCTGCAGCTAGCATAGATGACACGGTAGGTTGGCTTTGGCTACCTTTCTCACCAGAAGAGGCTTGCGGGTGTCGCGATTTCAGGTGATACATCATAGATGATGTGCTGCTACTGTATTTGAGCACTGCATCACACAAGTTGCAACTTACATCTGTGTCATTTTTTTGGGTGAAATGGTCCCACACAGCACTTTTCTTTCCGCGCTACATCCTCCTGTCGCATGTCCTGGCTCTCTAACCTTGTGTGTTTAGCCTGTAGCCTCTTTACTGTACGCAACCTAGTGAGCGCGCGTCGCGCCCGCAAACTCAAACGCTGTGACTCGCGTCAAATGTTTTTATTAGTTTATTTGGCGAGTTATGAAAAATTCATTGCGAGGGTCTGAGGGATAATTTGTTCACTTCACACAAAACGATTTTGAAATGAGATGGCTAACTGTAGCATTTCATCCACTGTCTATAGCAGGGGTTCCCAAACTTTTTTGGCCGCGACCCCCAAAACGAACATCTGAGTGACTCGGGACCCCCACTGTAAAAAGTAACTTCCTCTTGTAGCGATTTCCAGCGGGAAAACTATGTATTATTGCATTTTTATTTTGTTATTTGGGCCCAATTCACAATATATGCTGTCCTAAACTAAACATTACATTGACAAACACTGTTATTTTGTCTTTCTATTTTATCTTAAATTCATCTGGGGACCCCCAAGTTAGGGCCTCGCGACCCCCCTGGGGGTCCCGACCCCCACTTTGGGAACCACTGGTCTATAGCATAATGATCACTTTTTTTTTTTTTTTTTTCACCGACAACAGACAGCTTTGATCGGTTAACGTTGACGCGGTCAACCACCGGTCAAACGGTCATCGGTTAACATCCCTAGTTTAATCCAGATTCAGTCTGTGATAGTGTCCGATGTTAGACCTGGTTTAGACCTAGTTTTCTCCTGGTTTAGCTCTGGTTTAATCTTGACAGGAGAAGCAGTGAGTGGAGAAAAGTGTCAGTATTTGAGCTCAGAGCTGCGTCAAACATAAAAACCACTGAATCACGACATGACTATGTTCCCAAAAAAAAAGATTGTCACGGAGATCAGATCACGATTAGATTTCATCATCATATCGCCCAGCCCTAGCACAAATTTCAGTCATTAAGCATCAAAACAGATGCAGTTCGATGCTCTTAGGCCGCTACTGAAGGGCCTGTCTGCGGTTTATGCACAATAATGTGACCATGTTCAAGGTTTTTATAAGAAATTCATTTATAATGAGACTCATGGACTCAAAATGAAGCTACGTTTTTTTTATTGTATTGTGATGCATTTATCGTAATACTCTGCTCTGTCTCTCCGTTTGTCACTTTTATATGTTCTTTTATGGACCTTCTTTGTGTCTGAAATATATTCTTACCTGTGCCCAGATATCCTTTGAACCGCTCTCCCATTCGATCCACGAATGCACCACAGATATCTATCCCGAGCAGCGCCACCTAAAAACAAAATAATAGTTAAACAGTACATTCCAATATTTGCACTTTGCAATGCGGCAGTTGTCAAGTTCCTGTGTTTGCTGTAGTAAATACTACTTGGCTCCAGACTTGAGTCTATGAAGCGAGCCATGTTTTTTCTCGCAACAGTAAAGCCAACTTTTCCACTGTTCCCGATTAGAATCACATCCCACGATGTGCTGTGCCACTGGAATGCTTATCTTGGCAAAGATGTGGTCAAAACAGCAGTCAAAACCACATTCAAACATTACTTTCCCATATCTATTGACTATTCAGTATTTTTCCTTGTTTGGACAAAGGGGAGCCAGGTCAGGTGACACCAGATACAAAAGGCAGGGAATATAACGGACAAACAGCTGGAAAAGGGAGCCAACGTCATCTGAAAATCACCTGGAGAGAAAACAACACAAGCTGGCTGACTGAGATGACTCTTTCATGACCTAATTTTGGAGTAAAGATGGAAAACAGCAGAGGAACGAAGAAACCAAGGAAACTGGCCTCCCCTCCCCCTCATGTACCAAGCAGCACCCCAACAAGCTATGGTTCATAATAACCATAAGCCATCATCAGAGAGAGAGACAAGGGACATAATAAGTAAGGCATAATATTTATCTCTAAAAACCTAGTATATCAGATTAACTAAACAGTACAGAACATGCAGTACTTTGTGCAGTACCTCACTAGAAGAAATATGAACATCGAGCAAACATGAATGGGTCTTTGTGAACACCCAAGTTACTACTTAAGGTGGCTTAGTTCACTAATAGGCATGCCACGTTCAGGCTTTGGATCTCAGACAGGCCCACGGCATAAGAAACATAAGCATTACAGCACCAAGTAAAAACATTTGCAATTCCCATAGAGAATCGTGACCAAGACTTCCAGCATTTTTACATCAAGATCTGAAGACATTTAAACCACCAGTGAAGCTCTTTAAATCTGAACTTCATGTACCCACAGTGCAGTGAGGCCAAGTACATGCTCACACAGCAGGCATCTTTCATACAGCGCTGCTAAATTTCACTCCATCTTTGCCATGGCCTTGTTATATTGAATCTGCAAAGTCATGCTCGGACTGTCAGACTGTGTAGAAGAGGTGTGCAGTATACAGATGACAAGAAAAGTGTTATTTGAAGAAAAATATGCTGAACTAATTCATCGATTACAGGAAACCAATAAAGCAGCTGTAAAATGAAGTTTTGTAGTTTACTGTAAAGTCAATTCTTTTTGGAGCAAAAGATCAGCCAAAACAATATAATATTTATTGATTATAAGGATTTTTGTCATTATTGCCCTCATCTAAACACTGACCACTGGTATTAAAGTTTATTGCAATATATTTGGGTCATTTGGGGCCAGAGAAATTATTCACCCATTGAGCCTGTAGTTCCCCTTCTTGAGAGCGGTACTTTCCATCTGACGAGGAAACTCAAAAAAGCAGCTGGTAAAGCATTCAGTACCTGTTCAACTTTAAAAACATGATTTAAATATTTTGCTAGTTAAGAACTGCACTATAAGCTGTTTGAGGTGTTGAAAAATTGCATCAGCCTGGTTTTGGTGCTAAATTAGATGACAGATGGAGGCCACATGAGTCCTTTTCTTTCGCACAGTGCACAGAAATGTCACAAGGGAGGCTTTTCAGTAGACATCACAGAACCCCCACAAGTGACCATATAAATTGAAAAGTGTATTAAAAAAGTGAGTGAAAAATGAAAACAATCTCCTGTGTGCTGTTGTGTGTCTCTTCGGCTTCTACAGTTGAACATAGGGCTGCTGCTTGATTATAGTAAAAAATAATAATCAATTATAGTAAAAATAATAATCACGATTATTTTTGTCATAATTGAAATTGCAATTATTCAAACGATTATTTGTTTGATGGTATTTTTTTAAACAAAACCATGCAAAAGACAATTATAAAGTGCAAATACATTAAGTGTATTCACTTTGGGAAGGGTCTCTGAGACCTCACGCGCCACACCTGCCCCCAGCTGGCCTGCACTCACACCTGCACACATCTGCATGACGACATCATCGTGGTGCGCCATTTGTCGCAATGTCGGGTCATGGATCTATAGAGGGATTATTTGTTTATCAACAAAACCGGATGCGCACGCAACCCGACTGCAGAGCAGAAAGAGCCGCGGCCGCCCCTTTAAATTGTATCGCAAGTCCATCCGCTGTATTGCGTGAAGTGGCGTAGACCAATAATCCCTCTATAGATCCATATGTCAGGCATGTGAAATGCAGGGGAATAGAAACAATAATCCCATGTATAAATAATGCTAGTTTGAGACTCTTCTCTGTTGAGTTTTGGGCTAGAAGTCTCCTTCAGTATTTTTAATGTAAACATGAACCAGTGACCAATATAGATTATTATAATTGTTACCAAGTCAAACAGCAGTACTTATGCCGCACTGTGTCACACAACAGCGCTAGAGGGATTTTCTTCGCCTGTGCATCCTTCATAATAGTTCTGTCTCGATTGTGCTATTTTTGTAATCGTGCAGTGTAGTAATCGTAATCGAATTTCGATTAATTGCACAGCCTTAGTTGAACACATAAAACCAAGATGATCTCCATGGGTTTAATTCCCAATCCTGGCCTATTTGCATTATGGTATAATTACAGATTTCAATTAAAGCCCGAATAGATTTAGTAAGTGTAAGGTTAGATCAAACATGTCAAGTAGCTGCGCTTCTTCTTTGAGACTATGCCCTATGTACAAATTATCTGACTTGTGTATCTTTAAAAGCAAAAAAAATATCACCACACATTTTCAAACAAAGACTAAAATACTTTGAGTGAAAAAATAAATAAATCAGTATTTTACACTTTGCTAAATATTGTATAGTGCTTAAACTACATTCCAACTCTGTGTTGCTGAATCTTGTGCTGCATTCCCCATCATCACCATCACCTCTTGATGGAGTAGTCTATTCATCTTTGGAGCTGACTCAGCATATTGCAGCTAACAGCTCCTTCCACTTTGGCAGGGTAAACCAGAGAGCTGCTGCTTTTATTTCATTACCCTGATGTGTTGAAAACATCTGGCTTGCACTACACCAATTCCTCCATAGAGAAAAAAACAAACATTAAAAAGTTAATTTAATATAGTGGTGGCCAGTTTATGAACCTGACACCAGTAAATGAGCGGTGTATCTCAGGTTTAAAAACGTCTTTTGGAAATCAAATATCAGGCCTAGTTGCCTTTGGTGATAAAATGCTGCTTATCCTGAATTTCCAATATATGCTTACCACACATGTGCAGGAGTATTAAATGTGAGAAGTGATTGGTAAAGCAGACATGAACATGAAGCAGACGGATGGAAAAATGGGGGGATGGATCAGAAAAAAAAAAACTATGTCATAGCAAGGAGTCTGCAGAACCATCCCCCTCATCCAGCGCACGACTGTTCTGACAATAGGTCGCCTCAGCACATGCCCACTGTCCTGGCAATGTCAACATTATCAAGAATCCACAAACCTCAGGAATGAATTGCAAAATTACACTGTGCCATTGTCTACAAATCTTACATGACAAGAACAATGTTGGTCTAGAAGCGACCTCTACTGAAACAATGTCAGTCACATACTTTAAAATTGTCTCAAATGTGCCATTTATTTGTCACTATTTTTGAGCAGAGGGGTCAGATTAAGCTGTATTTGCTAAAAGCACAGTCTTACCCTGAAATTGCTGGCGTTGATCCATCCCGTTAGCTCGTCTACGGTCTTGTCTAAGCGGGCTTTGTCCTGCTCCACGTCTGGAGAGCGCTGAGGGTCGTTTAGGTAATCAATAAGATCCTGGCCGACCTGTAACCTGCGGGATACATCTTTCTGTAGGACCTGCTGGTAGAAATAGTCCATGTTGTCATTGTCCTCCATTGGGCACTGGGTGCCGAGAGGCCCGCCCCGGGAGCTGGCCGCAGACTGGAAAGTGGTTGTGGGGTCAGGGCTTGAACTGAACAGCGCAGTCCTGTAAACAAACAGATAGACTCTGGGAATTGACTCCAAGGATCTTAGGTTTGATCATCAACATGTGTCTAATTCGATGTTCTATGCTTCAGTCACAATTGTCATCTTTCAGCATGGTGGATCAAACTTGACTAAACTCGACGTTCAGTGGTGGCTTTTCCAAGTCGATGAAGACACTGAACTAAAACTTAAAGAAACTTCCACCGAAGAATTGTTGTAAAACTGGGCTTTCCACACAAACCCGCATCAAAGTCAAGTGCCAGTCTGATCTACTTGTTGTGCTAGTAAACCAGCACGTAGCTCATTAGCGCAGCGACCCAAACAAGTGCTAGCTCAGAGCTAACGCTAGTGTTCCAGCTCCAGGCCCAGGCAGCACCGCTTCACTTCGGTCTGTGCATGTCCAGAAGGACGCTGTGTCCGATGGGTTGCACAAAGTTGCACAAACCTTCCAGCAAAGTGTTGAGCTTCAGTGCCACACAAATAGAAGTTTCTCGATAATCCGTAAATAAGCGCCAATTCCCGTAAACCTGTGAAGTGAACCTACCGGGACAGCGGTTTGCCGAGAGAGGTGTCTGGCTGCAGACCGACGCTGTTACGTACAGTCACGCTCATGTCCCCCACGTGACTACCAGGGAACGCAATCAGGTCGTTTTCTCAACTATTCTGTTTTTACATAATTCAGAAATTCTTCCGCACATACCTTGAATGTTCAGATTTGAAAACAAGCCCGACCTTTTATCCAAATCCTAACCATCCCTGACCTCTTTTATTTTATTTTTTTTATTTTTTTTTTTATATATATTATCATTATACATGACTTTTCATTTCGACGAGATAAACAATACAAGACACAAAATAATACACAAACATAGGGAATTTCAAAATACAATTTGAGGCATCCAGACACAAAAAATATACAACTCAAAATCAGGGTGAGACAATAATAATTACAACAATGATAATTATGTTGGGTATTTGGCTACAGAATACTTGGAATAAAATGTATTTTGTAACGTAATTTCACTAGGAGTTCGTCGGATAAAGTTTTTCCTAGTTTTGATCTTTTCTCACTTAACCCCGTAGCACCCTCTGTTGCAAATATGCAACACAAAGTTCAAAGGCCATGGCAAAAAAAGTTTGAGTTAATTTATGTACCCAAGAACCCAAATAGTTACATTGAATGCTGCCATCTAGAGTTCTGTGGTGTCACCATCCAAACCAAGATGTCTGCTGGCCTATAAGCCACAAGCTCTTCAGCTTCTCAAGTTCAGACATCAAACTGTCCTTTGTCAAGGTAAGAAATCGATTTGAAGTTGATCAATATAGGCAGAGGAATATAGACTTTAGACCTGTCATAGTGTTTTAGTTACGTATTAGTATATTTTGGTAGGTTCCACTGTTTTGATTAGTTGCAAATATGCTACGCCGAGTTCCTAGGGGTATGTTAGTATATTATCTGCACATCTTATTCACTGGATCAATAGACAGCAATTGAAGTGTTGATGTTTCCTTTTTTTTATCGCCTGTTTTATTGCATTTCATATTGTTTTAAACTGAGCACATTTCAGTGGCAGTCTGGCAGAGCAGCTGTTTGCACAGAGGTTTAATAACTATCACAGCAAAACTGGCCTTTTGGATTTCTTTTGTTTGTTTGTTTTGAACCATGTTAGTGTTGTTTCCTCGTCAAAAACAGACCTGGAGTTGTGTTTATATTTGCATATTTGAGAATTACAGATGTTATAAGCTTTTTGTCTCCGTTGGGAGATGTGCCCTCTGGATTTGACCCATCCTTCAATGCTGCTGTGAAAGCCTGTCAAGAGCAGGGGTCCACACAGTGCAGCGCTCGGGGCCTGTCTCCAAATCATGATGTAGTTTTGGTCATTATGGCTAAACCACTTGGCAGCTTTGAGACAGATTTAAACTGCTTTACTTCTCAGTCTTTGCTTCCTCACATGGAGTGTGACATTTCCACATCAGAGCAGACCGTTGTGAAAAAGACACTGTTCATAATAATAACATCTTTTATCAACGTGAACTAGCAGTAGTTACCTGTTGTTATTGACATTGTTGGGGATAATATTCCTCATTGATACAGAGTGCAGTATTTATGAAAATACAGTTGGTTCAAGAGCGTGGAGGCGAAGTCATGTGGGGACTTTGGTGGGGACATGACATGGCGATCTGCAGCCAGACTCTTTTGGAGACCGATTAACGATGGAGTGGGCCCTGGGCCCTTGGCGCCGCACAGGTGTCCAGCATGGTGCCTGACGAAAATCTGAAATTAACATGTAATGAAAGCATTTGTCCTTGGTGAGTGTAAACTGTATAATTAAAGCAAGACAATTCTTGTCTTAGTGTGTTGTGAGAAAAACCGTCTTCATTTAAACAAAAATGCTGGGTGTGTCTATTATGTTACTAGATCTATACTGCCATCTAGTGGAGCCATGTAGCCATTTAAGATAAGACTTGAACTAGTCAGACGTCTTGTGTTCCACAGTATATTTTTGTTGTTGGATTTAAAATGTGTACTTTGTGTAATCCCTGCGAGTCTTCTGAGTAGAATTTTGCATGCTGTATTGCAATTTTCGTTTATTGCATTCAATCAATTTCTGCAATCATTGTCACAAAACGTAGAGGTCATCATTTCTTTTTTCTTTATTTCTTTGTTTATTTTTTCCATGTATTTATTTATTTTTTTCAATCATAAAACTGTTAAAACTGTCAGAGGGGGCATTAGTATCACAGCAGGTGAACGACGTCTCTGCCCTGTTTTATGTTAGTTTGATGTTTATAGTTTTGTAATTCCTTTCCAGAGCCCTGCACACCTCCCCAAGCTGGCACTACACAGCACTTGCCAGTCTCTGTATCAATACTGAAGGCTGCCTGAACCTTCTCCATACAGGTAAAACTCTGCACAATTGTCAGTGAATGTGTGGTTTGAATTGTAGAAGCAATCTACACACTATTTTCTCCTCCACTATGTCACATTTATGACTTCAATTTCCCCAGAAAATATGGTATAAGCATACTACTACTGTGAAAGACATTATTACTTTAGATTTACTTTTAAATGGGTTTTAGACTGGAGAGTTGAAAAAATTCTCAATGCAATCTATTTATCTATGTTACAATAATTACCATCTAATTCACACTTTTTAAAAAGTTCAAGTTAGGTGATTGTCACAATGTAGAGGTGTCTTTCCACACAGCCTCAAATGTCTCAGCTGAAGCCTAATTTAAGTTTACTTTGAAGCAAAGTTGCACCAAAATCCGAAATTAGCCCTGATTGATATCCAGATGCAGGCAGCAGGTTGATTAAACTCTATTGATAACCATGGGTTGAATTCAATACACCCATCCAAATAGCTAAAGATCACCTCTAAGAAAGTAGGGAGACCGGAAACCTACTCTTGTAAACATGTTTTGTGGTGCTAATCTAATCCCAGGTTGTAAACAAATGCTTAAGCAGTCAAGTAGGAGCTAGTGCACAGGCTACTGACAGGATTGATAAGGGCCTACAACAAGCTGACATACCTCACGCAGTACAGAGAGCCCAATCTATCCCAGTAGCAAAGAAACTCAACATAATGCTTTCCGACATCAAGTCCGAATCATAGGTCCACTTTGTCCACAGCAAGTTTTCTCTTCTAGTTCCAAAAGAAAAGACACATCTTTCCATCTGGATAGACAGGCATCAACAATTACATAAGCACTGAAAAGAAATTGTAAAATAAAACTAAATCTTTTTCCCCACTCTTTTTGTGAGCGAGTTGCCAAAAGTGTCATTTTTTTATCATTGCAAAACATTCTCTGTACAAACATAACAAAATTTCAACATAGGTATTTTTAGATGCACATATGTTGCATGTCCTCTTTTCCTTTATCCCTCTCAAACAACGAGGTTTCAGTTTTTTCTTAATCCAGGGGGGGTGTATGCATGTCCCAGCTCTCCTTGTCCAACATGATGGCTGTATACTGATCAAGGTAGAATATTTCACAGAATATTGATTGGTTGAGATGATAGTCCTCAGAGTTTTCATATTTTTGTATTTGAACATAATGCGTTTGCGGGCACTTCTTTAAGTCACCCTCTTGTTAGTCAGATGAGACACCTTCACCCAAAGCCGGTCTCTGGAGTGTTTTGAGCAACATGAAGGAAGTATGTTTTTGAGAGTGAGGGAATGCAGAGAAAGTCCATCCATCTGTGATCTGTCCAAAACACAAATCTTGGGCTGCTGCGGTGCACATCATTGGGTGATGAAGGGAGAGGAGGGGCAGGATCAACTGATCAGCAAATCAGAGGTGACCAGTCAACACACTGATCAGGAGAAGAGAGTGGGTCCAGCCCTCCCCCAGCCCCAAACGTAAATCCCAGCCCCGTCCCCCCCGATCTCAGAGCAGCAGAACCTGCAGACAGAGGTGGCCCCCCCTGGCCCTCCACTGTCAGAGGATGATACAGCAGCGGCACAGACGCTGGCCGCCTCCGTGCACAGAGGGTGGCGGGGTCACGGGGGCAAAGTAGGCGTGCACTTTGATCTCAGGGAGGTGGGCCTGTGAGGCAAATGGAAAAGGAAAACATAAGGTTAAAGTGGTGGTACATAAGGACGACCTTTTCCCACATTAGTATTGGATAACATTTTTGAGTAATTTTGACCTGCCAAGTAAAATTATCTGCCAATGAAACAAGTATTTTTGCACTTAAATTAAGAAAAAACAACTTTTTGCACCAAAAATTAGTAACTACTGTATAAGACACACCAGCCTAAAAATGCATAATGAAGAACAAAAAACATACCGGTATATAAGTTGCACTGGACTATAAGTCGCATTTTTGGGGGGTAATTACAAAATCTGAGACCAAGAACAGACATTTCATCATCATAAAGGAAAGTTATAACAATAGCAATAGAATAGAGAACAACTGGCTGAATAGGTGTACAGTATGCTAACGTAACACAATGATGGTTATTCAGCCACAAGAAGCATAAACCACAAACTGAAGGTGTCTGGTATGTTAATGTAACATATTAACAGTCATTCAGAAAGAACAGAATCAGTGTGAAAATAACAAACATGTGAAATTATATATTTAATATACAAGTTGCACCTGAGTATAAGTCTGTGCGACCAGCCAAACTATGAGAAAAAGTGCGACTTATAGTCCAGAAAATACGGTATAATCTAAATACTTGAAAATTTTTCTTATTTTAAGTGCAAAAATACTTCCATTTGCAGATAATTTTACTGGTCAAGTCAAAAATTATTCAAAATAATAAGGTCATATATTCTGAATTCAAGCCAATTAAAATGACAGTTTTTGCAGTGTATTATTATTATTATTACCTTTGCAAATCTATTTTCTTCTTTGTCGGCACAGTTCCAGACTTTTTTGCACCCCATGTGTGATTTTAAGAGCTGTCGTAAGTTGCAACGAGTAAACTTCTCCATTGTGAGATCAATAAAGTCTCATCTTAGGTTTCTCCCAGAGCTCATACTTGATAAGGCAACGTTACATTTCAATAACAGCCACATAGAGACAGGGGCCTCCGCTGACTCACCCGGATGCGCTTGATGCCCGCCCGCGTGACCTGCTGACAGTCGTACAGCTCGATGCGCTCCAGACGGTGGCAGCTCTTGAGGTGCTCCAGCGTGACGTCGGTGATGAGAGGGCAGTTGTCGAGCTCCACCACGGTCAGGCGCTCTTGGCCACAGGTGCTGCTGCTGAGAGCTCTGATGCCGTCGTCTGTGATCAGCTCGCAGTGGGAGAGGGACTGTTTCGGACACAGCAATGAGACACATTAGTCCGCAGGAAGTGCAGCTCACACTCGCAACGATATGGTTTAGCTTTTTAATACCAATGCTTGCAGGCGAGGGCAGTGGATAGACAGCTGAACCAAGGTGTTATCCGTCACCTGTGGAAAACAACACGTTATTACTATATTGGCACTGTGATGTCTGCAAAACTGGTTTAGTCTGTTTGTAGTCTGTTGTGTGAGTTGAAATTGAATCTTTGTTGTGCTTTGGCATGTTACACACATCAACTCAAGAGGTATCTCTTTTTTCAAATGTGTGAAATTTTAGTCTTCTATTTAACATCATAATAATTCATTAGAAACATGTTTTTTCTCATTTTAAATGGAAAAAATACTTATTTCACTGGCAGATCAAGTCAAATTATGTAAAATGTTAACATTAAGATGGCATTTTTTGAAGTTTAAATTAAGAAATACGGCGCGCCAACTTTAAGGACTGGGATGTGCGTGTTTTTCTTTTTACCTAAATTTAGAAATACAAAATATAAAAACATTACAGACATAAATCAAATTGTGGAAAAAAAAGAAATCACCTTCATTTTATTGCATTTAATAAATGGACAAAAATGACACACAAAAACATCTTACCAAAATACATTCTTCTAGGTCCATTTTTTCAAGCTCATGACAGTTCTGTCAGCAAAAGCAATTGAGTTAAAAATATTATCATATATATAAACAATGTTGTTATATAAAGTATTTGAGAGAGCAAACTCACTCTTGCTAGAACAGTAAACCCAGCGTCTGTAACATGGGAGCATCGTGCAGCTTCTAGTATCCTGAAAACAAACAGAGATTAGGATTATACATCAAAAATCATGTTATGGGCAAAATCCGCCATGTTTGTGTCAAGCAGGTAGCAATGTTCATTGGCCAAAAAAGAGCAGCACAATCCCTATCTCTTCACACTCACATGCTGAAATCACCAATAGTGCAATGTAGTACACAAACAAACGATTGAAACGATTCTTACTTAAGTCTTGGACAATTGAGTCCCAGTGCAGTTAAAGAGGCATCAGTGATGTTACTGCAGCCAGACACACACAGAATCTGCAGTTTTGGACAACCCCTGCAAAGACTGACCAGGCCTTCATCTGTGATTTGCTGCAAGAACAAACAATCATTTAAAATGGACTCAAACAAACCCGAATCTTTATTATTCCAAGGTTTATCTTACTGTGCAAGACTGCAAGTTAATGGTGGTGAGTTTTGGGCAGTGTTTCTGAAGATGCTTCAATGCGCCATCATCCAGCTGAGAGAGGACAGAAGAAGAAGACTTGTGAGATTGGACGTTGGAGGAAATAACAACCAATAAAATGACAACCATAAAGATGGACTGTAACTGAGAGAGTGGCAAAGCCTAAACCATTGTGTCACCTGTGTGCAGCCCCTGAGGAACAGTGCTCTTATGTCACTGCAGCCTCTGGCCAGGGCCTCGATGCCGTCGCGCGTGATTTGATCACACCAAGATAAGTTCAACATCTCCAACAATTTGCAGCCATCACTGAAGAAAAATCAAATCTTTAGCTTTTGAAATATATGGGCAACATATACTAAGTCATGGCTTGTGCGTGTGTGCTACCTGAGAGCTTTAAGGGAGTGGTTGCTGATGGACACACAGGACGTTAGATCTAAGTGTTTGAGACGAGAGCAGAACTTGCTGAGGCTGAGGCAGGTGCTGTCTGTGATCTTGGTGCAGCCATTCAAATTCAACACTTCTATATTTCTACAGTTTTGTGCAAATGTCCTATGAACCAAAAAAAAAACATAAAGTCATGTATAGATACCCACAGTATTTACAATTTAGCCGCAGATAAGCACAGTATGAGCATACGGCTGAGAGGCAATGAGAATCTCACTTCATTGAGGCGTCTCCCACGCTCAGGCAGCCCCTGAGGCTCAGCTGCCTCAGGAAGCCTCCACATCTTTTCGAAATGTTCTCCACCACTCGGCCCTGAGAGACACACATCAGTAGATAGATAATACAGGGGGATTCCAGAAGATTGACATCGAGTTAATATCCTTTTTTTTTGCCCTGCACTGATAAAATGTCACCAAAATTCCAGGCTTAAACCAAACTTTTCCAACTTCTACTTTTCAACTTTTACTTCCCTACATCCAGAGTACAAATGGCAGGATCCTTTATCGCTAAAATGTAAATTAATTTCCTATTTCTTAACACAACACTCATCTAGATTCACTTTACTTTCTTGAAGAAGAAGAGACAGGACTTAGGCCACAGGACAGAGGATCAGCTGTGACATCACAGTCGGCACCAAAGCCTACTGACCCAGCACTAAGCCGCGGGCCAGATAATGCTACTCAACAAGCGCTGCACATTGTAACATGCCCAGTGGTCATTCCCTCATCTGGCCTCCCGCCCCTCCCGTCTCACCTCGATGTCAGTCTGAAAGTTGAACAGGTCGATCTTCTGCCAGTTGCTGCCGTCCAGAGCCAGCACGTTCCACGCCTGAGAGGGTTGTGGACAGAGACAAGCAGGTCAGGCAGAGGTGGGGGAACGCTTATCATAAAAAGTGAGAGCGCGTCAAAGACTTCCTTATCTGCAAACACATGACCTGCACACACTTTTAGAGCTGTGACTTAAGAAAACACTCACACACACACCAATAAATTAAACTAGAGTGAAATAAGTATTGAGCAGGACTCCATGTCGCTGTAAAAGTTTGGTCTCTACTGCTCTGCGTCTATAGTTCATGTTCCAAGTCTTCATTCATGTCATTATTCACAGAAAGCTCATTCATAAATGGCTTTCAGCTGGAGTGCACTAAAGCAGAGCAGTTGCCCAGCAGATGGCAGTACGTTGCAGAGATTTTGAAACCTTTTACCAAATATTATTATAAGTCATTGTTAGTATTCAGAGTTCTTACCTTAGATACTTGGGCGCACCTACATAGTGTCACCACATCTAGATAGGAGAATATTCTGTAGGGAGACAAAGGGGTCGCATGAGTTTGACTAATCATATTATAGAAACATGTAGTAAGATAATAGGTTACGTCTTTAGGCGTTGATGTTGTCAAATCGATGGAGAACAATTCCCTGTGTTTGTCCGTAGGGAGAGCACCGCACAG
Source organism: Lesueurigobius sanzi (assembly GCA_900303255.1). Taxonomy (NCBI): domain Eukaryota; kingdom Metazoa; phylum Chordata; class Actinopteri; order Gobiiformes; family Gobiidae; genus Lesueurigobius; species Lesueurigobius sanzi. The sequence goes on along the minus strand of OMNZ01004859.1, from coordinate 19,976 downwards.
ACGGCTAGTGTTTGAAAGGGCCGCATGCACCAGGCTACTGGGTCAGCTCAATCCATTAATCTGCCAATGAGTAATCTCTGGCACCCCGACAAGCAAGGCCATAGACAGTGAGGGACTGGCAGATATGTACAATAAAATGCCAAACCACAACTTTAACCTTCGAATATCAGCCCTGGGTTGTCTTGGTTTAGGCCAGGTTTGTGTATCTGGGTGTGTAATTATTTATCTTTCAGACCTTGTTTAGTCACAACTCAATTTCAGCCAATTTTCCAGTCCTGCTTTATTATAAGTTTTATACCTGGTCCAGAACGGAAATTTCCCCTCAGTCAGTTTTTATTTGAACATGGGGCATGAATGATACAAGGTGAGAAGCATTGGTTTCATCATTTGTAGTCCAGTGGTGCCACTGGGGTCTAACGTCCTTTTAACTGTAGGAAACAGGAGCCGGCCATTGTTCCCTTCATATAGAAACAGACAAAGGCTGTTTTTATGAGCCGGGTCGGGGCATGTCGGGACATGTCCTCACTGTATAATCTATATGAGCGTCTAGTGTCAAGGAGGCAAAACAATGCAAACAAACTCTTTCTGGTGTGTACTTGGTGATATAATTGAACATAACAGGAAAAGCATAGGCCGTGAAATGCAACATAGAAATTGATCTGGTTCTATTAACCGGTCAATGGGTCCTGAGCATACTTACATCGATTCAACATCTGCTGTAATCAAACATAATGTGGCTTTCCATTTCTGTGAAAGTGGTCCTTTCAACAACTTTTTTCCCTCCAGGTTCCAGGTCATTACCATCAATTAAAGTTGTTTTGTTGACAGAAAAAATGTCTCGTTCTGACATAAGTAAACAATTGGCTAAAGAAATGTTGAATCTAGAAATAGGTTTCTTTCCGGACTGGGGTAAACCTGCAGGAAACAGGCGTGTAAGAAAAGAAAATAGTGGGTGGATTGTCTGGTCTGTGGATGTGAGGTCATCTATATCATAATTTGGGTATTATGCAAGTTTTTCACGCACAATGCACAAGGTAAAAAAATGATTAATAGTAAAACAATGCTGCAAGTGTCCCCTTTTTTGTTTATAAATGTTTGGAATTGATTATCTATTGCCGTCGGTTTGCTGGAAAATTTACCTCGGCTAACCTGGCACGAGCCAGATTGATAATGTGTAGCACTCTGAGTTGAGTTCTCCACAATCTGGGATTGCTCCTGTCAAATCTGTTCAGGGAAAGGAAGGACATCCGGCAGAATCGGGCGAAGCGCCGCCACATCAGTCGGTAAAAATGCACAAAGCGCCTCTCACTGGATCCGACCCTCCCGCCCTAAACAACAATACTGTCACATGATTGGCCCAAACCACTGCTGGCTCGGTGCGAACACTGAGGCAGGAGCGGTACAAGATAGATTCTCGGGGGTTTAGTGCAAGAATTCAGCTAGCAGGAAAGATTAAACCTCAGCAGCTTTAAGTGAAAATGTTTGGGAATAACTGAAACTGACATACTCAAAACACTTAACTTAATTAAATCAGATGTACATACAAATAAAAATGTACATAAAACTCTGGACACTTGGGAGCCCAACAATGAAACAACATTTCTGATGATCCAGCTAAAGTAATCTCTATTAAGCTGATCTACGTATGTTTTGTTGAGGTACAAAGGAGGCATCAGGATCACAGTCCTACTTGTTAACAAAATGTAAACCTGGCACTTGAAGCGTGGCCAGATTAGGAGTCGGGCCTTCGCAGAGTCTAGCACCGGTTGCTATGGTAACTCCAGTCAGACATGAATTTGGTTGTTTTTGGAGCGAGTGCTGAGTCAGAGCTTTTGGGCTCTGAACCTCACTTCTGCACTCCGAAGCTTGACAATCAAACTGGTTTCTGCAAGAGGACAGAGTACTCGAGCAAAAAACAGTTCAAACTCAAGTTAAAATTCCTCTGAAACCTAACCCCAAATGAATGTAATAAGATTGTGTACATCATGAAGTACAGCATACAACTAACTTTTCATCCAAAACCAAGTCATATTTTTCCCGCAGATCACAGATTTCAAGTACGCTCTAATGTATTCTATAATTACTATTTAATATGTCATTTATCACTTCCACAAGCTGGCTCTGTATTGCCGTATGAGGTTTTGCAGCACTGGCCTAAATGTACCAGAGGTTTGCAACAGTGTAATCCAAGTGCACAGTGAGCGAAGCAAAAACACGTGGGTGACGGCTGAAACACGACCTGTCCCAATAAAACAATTAATACATGTGATATAGACTGCAGTGCTCCATCAATAAAATCAAGGACACAAGCTAACACTCGTTTTATATACTGTATATATTATACACCTCAATCATTGGCTCATTGTTTGGAATAGAGTTTGGACTTTGGAAGAAAAGGCTTTTGCGTCTAAGAGAGGAAAGTATCCATTTGTTGTTCATTTTTCTATTTCTAGAAACATATTAGTAAAATGTATATTTATTTATATTGAACAATAAGAAATCTATTTGAATAGAACATCAAGAGACCAATATGTAGATAATTGATTGTATTTTGTCATATTGCCCAGCATCTATAGAAAAGATTCTGCACCAACTGTGACAATCTGAGTCACCTAATACAGTATATACCATGAACATGTAGTTAACCCACTTTCAACAGTTCCAAAGTCCTTCTTTACAGTCAATGGTACAACATACATGCCACTATGTCGCACGTTCGAGTAACTGAGCACTTTCGAGTACATGTATTTCCACGCAGTGCGACTGTGCTGGTGATAATGGGCGCACTGGTATTCTCCGTGGAGCACAGCTGGAGCAGGCATGAACACAACACTGCAGAATTCCCCACCAGCTAAGACTGGGCTATTTTTAGCACGCACATACACAGACATACGGTTCGCAAAGGCCCTGGGGTGTTGAAACGCTGACAAAAACATGCATGTATGACAAAAATAAGCAATTCGCCTGTGTTGTATGTGCAGGTGCAAGCCCGTTCTACAGCTGAATTTACAAAACTGGATCAGCATGAAAAATGGCAACAGTGCACGCATGACCGCACATGTTTGACTTATGGGTCATCCTTGGCTGCTCTGAGGACATAATGTTGGTCTTTGGGTCAAACGGTCAAAAACATCTAATCGAGGCCCCAGACATGCATCATAGCAAAGCCGTCACGCTGGACAAGTACACTGCGAAACTAACAGTCAAGGCTGCTTCCGCTAATGGATAACCCTGACCAAAGCCAGTGTCGAGTGTTGTATAAACTCTAGTGCGTGTGTGTAAACAAGTTCAGTGTGATTAATCTCACCTAAGAAGAAGCTCTTTGGGGAGCTTCTTGTTAATGGGGGCTTCATCACTGTTTGAGAACACCTGTCGGAGAAAAGTGAAGGACACAGAGACGGAAAAAGTCAAATTAGACTCGGTATGTGCTATAGACAAAGTCGTATACAACAAGGCTGGAGGACATTAGACATGTGCATGCAAAAATCTGAGACACAAAGAGGGAAAATATTTTCACAAACAACGTCAAAACCCAAAAGACATACCCAACTAATTATTTAAATTATATTGATAGCATCCACATTACCATCATATTGTTTTCTTAGATCACTTAGTTTGGGCATAAACAATATGTACTTACTTGTCATACACATGGTGCAAGTATTTATTTTATGATACTTGTATGATAGATTTTATGATTGATTTAAAAATGTGCACTGAACCCCCTGTATAAGTAAAGTGGGGCCCGCTGGCTACATTCGGCCCTTCAAGAGGGTTGATTCGTCCCTCGAGATGGTGCTTAGATTTGTAAGGAGTATTTATTTTGATTTATTTGTGAAATTGTGACTGAATAAACTTTATATAGTACGTAAGAACGCTAAAACAGCATGTCCTACTCAATAGCACACAGTTATTAAAGGATAATAAAAGATGCAGTAGGTCTGTTTAAATTAGTTTTTTACATGTGAAACAGTATTGCATTTGGCCCTTTGCCCCCTACTTTGGCCCTCTGTTGCCTAGTTTGGCCCTCCATAGAAAAAACTTTGGGCACCCCTGACTCTAGCAGAAATTGACAAGACAAATTACACCTAAACATAACAGCTATAATTAGTAACATCCATTTATCCCTGAGCTTACAGGAGCTTAAATAATACTGTCAGGTTTTTTTTTTCCTAATCACCCATTTGTTTGTGTCAGTGAACCGTGTGTTGGCTAAAAAAGGCCATTACATGCTTTGAGCTATGCTAACTAGCATGGCCCCTCTTTACGAGATTATAATTCTGTCAGCCTGGTCAGCTTGCTGGCATGCTTATCTCAATTAGTCTACTCTGTGGACGTCTGGCCATCTGCTGAGGACTCACTGATGCTGGCAGGTGATCCGCATCAGAACAGAGAGGGAACATTCCAGATCAGGTGGGCCGCGATCAGCCGTGAATTTAAATCACAGAAAACACCCACATGCACTTTGGTGCTGCACACATCCGACAGTGATGCTCTTGTGTCCTCAAAGAGTCAGCAGCTGTATCTAATGAGGGAGCTCCCCGCTGTTTTAAACACAAACACTAGTATATAAAAAGACACGCTGGAGTGAGAGGAAGGCAGCACAGGACAAGGGTTGATATAAAAACATACTGTGCCATAAATATTTTTAAGTCAGCACGTCAAATACGCTAAATGCTTCTGAAATTTAGTCAGATGGAAGGCCCAGGCAAAGAAAAAAGTGCTACTTGCTGTATACAGCATTAGCCTGGTAAACCACACCCACTTCTTGTTTAGTATTAAATAAACTAGAGGAGACTAGTCTGGATGCCAGGATAGAGTTGGATGGGAGTCTAGGCCTTTACAAAAGAAACTGAAGACACACAAGAAAAGAGTGAGCCACAGCAAAGATGAACTGAATGGATTAAATGCTAACATCTGTAGTGAGGAAATCAAGTGCTTTGGGGTCTTCTCACACAGGCCCTGCCAAATTAATTATTGTCCACACACTGACTTCAGTCATTTAGACAAACCTTTTACCATTAGCTCGGCTTCAATAAACAAGTTATAAATGCTCCTAACAATACAAAGACGTTACCATTCAAAACCTGTTGTTCCCATGTGACTTATGGTTTCTTGTTGAATTACAAACTTATTTATTGACTGAATTAGATGTAAATTGGGTCCATTAATGGCAGAACAGTGAATGTGCTTCCTATGGTGTATCTACAGACAAAGCTGTTATTGACTCACAATGCTCTAAATCCAAACGTAATTCAAGATTCAACTAAATTTGGATTTAAAGCCACAGCACAACTGCAGCACATCTCTCACCTTTGACCTCAACCGATCAGTTGACCAACTTATTTGTTTACATTAGCAAAAGAGGTGAAGCCATTTTGTGCAGATGAGATAAAAGATGATAAATCCTGCACCAGTACTGATACGATGGGTCCTTGAGCTACTATAAATAATATTAGTATACAGTAGTGCTCTATAAATGTAAGCATTATGAAAGCAAACTCTCTATGATCTGCATGCTTCATTTAAGTTATCGCATCAGCCAGAACAGTGCCAGCAGAGCAACATTCCCAAGCAGGGAGTTCCTTTGAAGAGGCCAATTCCTTAACATTATGATCAAGTAAAATGCAAATAAGTTGGCTGTTGTGTTTTCCCTTAAAAGGCTAATTACATATTTTCAATATTTTGGTTCGCAATATTAACTTAAAATGTAAGAAGATCCATCTTTCATGTGGTGAACAGTTTGAAATTCGTCTCCTCAATTACTCTGCCCTAGTCTCCTCACTCCAGTCTCTTGGAGTCTAATAATACATAATCATGCCAGTGTTTTCAACTATGCACTAGTTTCTAAGAAGCTTTGACTAATGTTGAGCAATCCACTGATATGGCAACACACAACAGCACCACTATCACCTTGGGTTGTCATTCCCTCACTCACAAGCTCAGTGAGGCTGGAGTCAGGAGCCATCAAGTCAAGGCAAAGAATGTCAAATATGTGTTAATGTTAATTGAGAGGAGCTCTTTTAAGATCAGACAGGATGGGGCGTGAGAAAACTGAAAACAGCCACCTTGTAATAATGACTGTATAATAAACTCAGCCAGCTGAATGTCCTTTGAGTAAACACTTTACTAACATTGCAGTGAATAGGGTGTTTGTTTCCCAAGCAAATGATCTTCAGAATGTCATGATATGATGGGAAGGGTGTGGGAAGAAGCTCCATAATAGCATTCAGGTAGAATATTTCAGCTAGTCCCAAAACACAAAGACAGACTTCATTGCTGGGACATGGTTGCTTCTGGTCCTGACTCCTGTCTCTTGTCATTTAAAGGTAAGACTGGGTTGTCATCTGCTGAACCTATAATGGTTTTATTTTGCTAATAGCCTACTTGTCACAATCCTAGTGTCTCATCTCTTGCAAGCTTGTAACCTCAACTCCAACATATTGGCAGCAATTCTCAGCCACAGCCCTCCTGTCCCGCAGTCCTGTGCTCCATGTTGTCGCTGTAGTGTCTACTGGTGCGGCAGGACAACAACCAGATTTTGAGTTACCCTTGAACAACAAAACGACACGACTGACATCTGCATGAGAAATTGGGAGCAGCCCAGCACGATTTGCCCACCACGCAGCTAGAGACATACACAGATCATTTGACCACCACGACTATACCACCACATACAAGACAGACACAGTTTTGGTGGTCCACTCCCCGTAGCATACCTCGAAGCGGCTCTTGGTGATACCGTTCATGTCTGCGGCGGAACGTCCCTGCTCCGCACCGCACGAGGAGAGGCACCAGGCGAGCTTTGTGTTTGAAGAACCGATTTTGTTGTTTTGTCGCTTTCGCCGTTTGCGTTTTTTTTGTTTATTTTTTTTTGCTCGGGTCGGAGAATATAGGAGCCTGTGAGCTGGAGCTGGGTCCTCTCGCGCCCTCCCCCCCCAGCCGTCAGCGAGGCTCCTCTCTCCGGTTCCGACTTGGCGTTGGACCGGGGCAGGCTGTGGTACGTCGTTGTCTCGAAGCCCCACAGCCCCGCAGCCCGTTTCTCATCGCAGGGCTACCAAAATAACAATAATAACATGGACGGTCTGTCAAGTGACTTCACTTCCGCCTCTCCCTACATGACTCGAGTCTGAGGTGGACGGCTGTCCCCAAGTCGCCCGAATACGCACAAAAAAACGCACCACAAGCCCTCAGTCAACCTCTCCGTGCAGATCACAAAGCGTATTTTCACTCTCCAGAGCCCATATGGCGGCTGACATCGACGTATTCCTGCTCTGTTTACTTGGAATGAAGGGGAGGGCTTACGTGACGTAGTTGCTGCGGGAAAAGGCACGCGTGGTCGATTTGTTTTGATTGTGGGGGTCTTGCGGAGATTTGTTGAAGGAGGGATAGTGCTATTTTATGCACGCGTTTTTGTGGTAGTCTCGGACATGGGTTCTTTAATATTTGCATCACCTGACATAAAGTTAGCCCTCGTGAATAAACCATGAACCGCAAAATTTCAGAATAATATACATAGCACGGTGACTTTCAGACTATGACCCTACAACACACAGAACGATCTTCATTGGAGCATACTTAATTTTGCACTATTGTTAATTAGATTGAGTTTGAATGTTGCTAAAATGTATTACATTTTTGTATACAAGTTCAATTCTGACATTTCCATATTTACCTAGGCAGCATCCTTGGCTGCAACGTTATAAAAAAACAACGCTAGGGGACGCTCTTGCTCAACTCACACCTCCCCAGGCCAGAACAGTAAATACTTTACTCCATTTTCACAGTTTTTTTTTTCTCCATCAAGGAAATTATTTAAGCTATATTATTTCTCTGTCGTGGTTTGTCCCTGCTTCAGCTGAAGAAAAAGCTCAATATGGGCCTCAATCAGTATTTCACAATAATCAACGTGCCTAAGCCAAAAATAGTGTGTGGGTTTGATTCTCAATCTGGTCAGCTCATAATCTCTGCATGTACTACCTGTGTTACCATGTGGTTCTCTGAAAACTATGTATATAGTATCCTTGTGCCATGTTATGGGCCACTCCCACAAGACCCATAGGTACACAATTTTCTAGGAGCTTTGATCATAATTTCGATTTGAAAGTTCACAATTCTTTGTAATTTAAATTGACAAATCCCTCACCCAGAACATGGTTAATAGAGCAGATTTAGTCCTTGCTATCACTATATCAGGGGAGTCAAACATGCCCGCAACATAAATGTCTGAGTATGTAAAAAAAAGTAAGTCTTTTGCCCATCCCTGTGAGGAGTTATGAATTTTAAAGAAATAACCAAAATGCTCACTCCAGCCACTAGCGTGATAATAAGGAAGGAATTCCACACTCCAGCAGAGGGTGCGGACAATTATTCCATTACACTGTTCCATAGGCCATATGCACGCGAGTGACAAGTGCCTTCCGACTGGATCCTCTGGCAGCCACTGCTCTTCCTTTCCCTATGGTGGATTAGCAGTGTATCTTCCAAATGAATAAAGATCTGGATTACATAGTGGGCAGTGAGTTACTGATGGACTGTCACAAGCAATGTGTGACTTCACTGAAATACTGTAGGTGTGTAAAAAAGGTAGGTGTTTTTGTCTTCAAGCTAATGGCTAACACTAAATAAAAATGAAAATAGCTCAAAATAATGGTCCAGTCTTCAGTAGTTTTAGTTGTGTAATTTTGTGTAATTGTTTTTTAATGCTAGCCTTTACCTCAGAGATAAAAAAAAAAAATCCTCCTTAATGAGCATTCCTCCAGACAAGTCTTTACATCAGCATGATGGTTTAAACACGTGACAGTCCATAATAACTCACGGCCCGCCATGTAATCCAGAGCTTTTTATTTATGTGGAAGATAGACTATTCATCCCCCATAGGAAAATAATGGGAGAGGATGCCGGAGAATCTAGTCAGAAGTCAAAATTTAAAAGTTAAGAGTAAAGTAATAATTATGCAACCTGTGTTCTAATATTTATCATAGTGTTATAAAACAAATTAAAATACACCTGATGGCACTAAATTACATCTGTGTAATTAAAAATATCCTCTGGGAGGACTTCCACACCCCCCACACAAATATATTTTCACCTCACTGTTAAAATCCTGGCTCCGGCCCTGGTGACAAAGGTTTGTAAAGAGCAATAAGCCATTATTATTATTTATTAGGCTATAGTCGTGTAGGACATTGACCAAATCAGCACTTTTTTAAAATGTCAATCAAATGTGCTGAATTATCATAGTAGTCATTATTATCATTCTTTTATTGAAAAATGTTTTCTCAATAGTACTTTCCTGTTACAAAATATGTGGCCCCCGACCCACCAAGGTAGGTGAATTTTGGCCCACAACCCAAAATTATTTTGACACCCCTGGTTTAAATGTTATCAGCCGGGGTTTTATCTAAAAAGCTGTACTCATAACTTGTTCATAACAAATGTGAAACGCTCTGCTGTAGAAATACCACTAAAAACTTCTCAAACTTTATACCCTTGGGCCTTGGTTTAGGACATTTAGTAAAGTGTGCCGAAATGTAGACTTTCATCTGTTCGCAATGTGCTTACGGCCACATGACAGCAATATCTCACTACGCTGCATGGTAATTAACAATCTCCAGCAAAATTCTGATTAATTACCTCAGTTCTTTGAATAGCTCTTTGCTCCTCTTTCCTTTGACTGGGCTGTGGCTGGCGGCTCAGTGTAGAATGCACCCAAATGCTTGAGTTAGTAAAGTAATGTAATACAAATCAATTTAATTGCAGTTATGTTCGGCATCAGGACAGCTATTTCTCCTCCTGCTAGTTACAGGAGTCTTCAGGAGCTTTTTTCCTCCTGTGAGCTACTTTTATAAAATATAATTCTCAGAGAGTATCCTGCTTCAGGAATACTTCATAGCAAGATGAAAATTCAACACAAACAAAGAAAAAATTTTTTTGGAATCCTAGTACTTAATACTCCTAATAATAATAATCCTAATACCATTTACCTAAATGTTTTCAGTGCTTTGTTGCATAGTGAAAAATATAAATTCATGAAGTGAGGTTTATTGTCTTCTGCATTTGACACATCCTTCGATGCCACTTTGGCAACCCGTCAGGAGCAGTGGGGACCCATCTCCAGATGTGGTGGTCAGAATCACCTGACTGGAGGATTTAACCTAATGTGCATATTTTGGGTTGATGGGGGAAACCAGCGGTCCCAGAGGAAACCCATCCAGACACATGCAAACTCCACACAGAAAGGCAGAAATGTTTTCCCTGATCGTTATTTGGTAGTGATTGGATTCACAAACCTGCCATATCACTCTTATGGCTGAAAGTCCTTTCTACTGGTCAACATCACACACGTTTTTGAATATTGTCACTGCTTCTGGACGCCTTTATGAGAAAATAATTAGACTATAGTTCATACTGTATGTGCTGAGAGAGAAGAACTTTGTGACAGTTTTTGTTTCATGTGGATTGGTCCAAGTATTACAGAGCTGCCCTCCACCTCAACTATAGGCTCTTTAGTGTTGTGATGTCACATGAACACAATCTATTGGAAATGTTGACATCTTATTTTGTTATTTTTGTTTATACATTGATTTGATTGCCAACAATGACACTCTCCTCTCTGCATTGGTGCTCATGTCTCTAACGCTCTGAGTCAATCAAACACTCATCCCTCAGGTCCTGCTTCACTCGGGACAGTTCATGGCTCACACGGGTGTCTCACGTACCTGTGGTTGGTGTACGTGTGTTTACCTCTGCTGCCCGGTTGTCAGACAGAGCCGTACAGGAAGTTGTGTGAGATTGCACTCCTGTGTGAAGTCTCACGTAAGTTGATCCCCAAACGCCAGGCACCTGCACGAAACACAATTCTCACCCAGATTTCGGAGAAGCAGCAGGTGTGAATCAGCCTGTTTCTCTCTTGCCGTTTACGAGCACTTCTCTCCAGAAATAGCGTCCTCGTGAGTCAGCCCACCTTATCTCCGCTCTCAGCCCTGTGAGCATCTGTATGGTGTAAGCATGAATAACAGTGGTCAAAAAAGCATGATAATAAGGTGGTGAAAATGTGTGAAAATAAATGTAAAGGTGCATATGGTCAATAAACCTTAAATATTGATCATTTTCAATTCAATCATCTTCATGGTCAATTATACAACACGTTAAGCATGTGCAGAGAATCAATATTTTGTGTGTCTCACACCAGTGATAAATAAAGACAATGGTAACACATACAGTATGAGCACAATAGGGGGCAGCCGAGAGAGGGGAGAGTTCAGCTTCCTGACAGCCTGGTGGATGTCCTTCAGTCAGTTGGACCTGTCGCTGTTGGAAACTCTGCAGTCTTCACCCTGAGGCAGGACTAAAGATGCTGTGAGATGGTGTGGTATCTCCCACTGAAATAACCCTGCTCTGGTAATGACTATTCAATAGACAGAATTTAAAATCTTTGTTTTTTAATGTAAGATAGTTTAGTGTCAGATCAAGAGCTACTGAGGCGTAGAGAGGTTAATCTAAAAGGAACAAGTGGGTGACATTTTAGGAAAGATAAACCTGGGTATTGCTAATAACCTGACAATACAATACTAGGAATCCAATCAAACATAGATTGACCAATGTGGGTTTCTTCATGGCTGATGCCAATTTTCTATTCAATTATCAATTTAAGATAAGAATCAAATCAATCATCACTCAGTCATATTGTCAGTACAGAGAGCTGCTCTGCATTATTATGATAAAGGGAAATAAATTGCCAAGATTTTACAGCATCAACTTTAATTCTTCTAAAGTAGAAAAAGACAGCGACAAAATCTCTTTCGGTGAGATAAATGAGCTGAACAAATCTGTGTATGCCAATACTTACCGATAGAGGATAGTCTACTTAGTGCAGGTATTGTATCAATTGAATTAATTTATCAGTCTACTCTATCTTTAATCCTAAATAATACAGAGCCCAATTCTTGTTGATCAGGGTAGATTTTCTTTTTGGCTAGTAACACATTTAGTTCCATTAGCCACCTTGGCCACTGGAAGTTTATACATTATCAAACTACTGATGTAAAATTAGGAATAAGAATTGAATACCAAATATTCCATATTTTGAATCATGAAAAGTCCAGATCAGGAAAAGGTCATGTGTTTGGTACACAATTGGGAAAAAAAAAAAAAAAATCCTATTAAAATGCAATCTACTTAAACCATGTTTGTGTGGCTCTTTGTCACCCAAGAATTCCCTACTGTAGTAAAGTATGTTATACAACATTTAAACCATATATATATAGCTGTCCAAAGCAATTAAATGTATAGCCAGACAATGTATGAAAAAAATAAAATAAAATAAAGTTTATGTCAAGACCTGTTGTTTGTCCACAATACCCTCTGTGAAGTTTAGGAGTAGGGCCAATATATTATCCAGCAGATATTATTGACCTATAAAAAGTGTTGTTCCGATACCATTTTTTCTCATCCGATCCGATACCGATATTTGGACTCAGAGTAGTCGCCGATACTGAGTACAAATCCGATACCACGATGTAAATAAAAACACTCGCAAAAGTCTGTAAAAAGATGCCAAAGCCCATAGCACATGGCTCATTCTGCATATAACATGTATTCTGTCAGTGTTCTGTTTCCACTCTAAAGATCAAATGAAAGCAAAAAAGAAAACACAAATGTATCTGCTGTGATCATTAGAGGGTTTAGTGTTTGCAGAGCCCAGAAAAAAGCCCAGAAAAACACATTGTGGTATCGGATAGGTTTTGGTTCAGGTACTCGCCGATACCGATACCTGAAAAATCTGTGGTATCGGCATGAAATCCGATACCAGTATCGGTATCGGAACATCCCTAGAATATTGTCTATACATTTTACAGCCTGAAAAGTCAACATTTTTGGACGACTTCTTGTGATTCCATAGTCTATTTAAATGCAGCAATGACAGACAAGATGAGCCTAAATGCTTAGAGCCATGAGCAACTTGATTTAGAACTGAAAATTAATTAGTGACTGTTTAATAGGACGTTATACATGAAAAATAAATGAATTAGCCTATAAATGTGAGACATGTTTCTATGACGGAAACCTTGATGTAGTAATAAATGTTTGGAAAATTAAAAAATATGGCAATTTACAATGAATGAATTTAATCAGTAATCATATATCACAACCGGCCTTTCCAATGCCCTACATATCGGTATTGGACCCCAAAAATCCATATCAGTCGGACCCTTCCCAAGGTTGGGAATCACAGACCTGAATATAGCGCAAAAATATTTGTTAATGTTGTAGCCCGGTTAAAAATGACTCCAAAATAAACAGAGGGCATTTATGTTGTTCAAAGATACCACATGTGCACACTGTGATAATCAGTAGCAGCATTTTATTGCCATCGATAGTGTACAAGCTTTAGTTCGGTGTTTCCGGTACGTATACGTCCTGGTTATCTTCACCTGCAGATTCAAAGACACAAAGCCACTTCTCTCTCTATTGTCCTTCACCATCTGTCCTGTCCTCATTCAAAAAAAATGGGACAAGGCGGTTTGGAAAGCCTGGTCTTCATAAAACCGTGTTCCCCTCAAATCAGCGGGGAGACCACAGCTGACTTGCTCAAGGGCACTTCGGCAGCAGTATTTTCTCCTTCTCTGCAGCGGGGAAGCAGGTTCCTGGTTTACAGCACTGCCCACTCTCAAGATTTTGAACAGTGACGTATTTACTAACGGGGACACGCAAGTTTTCACACCGGTGCTCTATCTGCTGGCGAGGGCGACTATTTGGGGGAGATAAACTGCAGGACTTTTTGTGTCATTCCGCACTTGATAGCTTCAGCCACGTCGGGCAGGAATAAACCTTTAAAAAAAAAAAAAAAACTTTCACCCATAAAAGTACGCTTCATGAAGTAGCTTAGTTCAGGGCACATAACAGGGACATTCAAGTGTGGACATTTATTAGAGAATAAAGGGTGATTTTTGCTTACAACTGAGAAAAATGCTGGTTGTATTGCTCCTTGGATGTATCACTTGTCTTCATTTGGCTCCACTCGTAATTGCAGACGGTAAGTAGTATTTTTTATTTATTTTTTTAACCTTAAAAGTACAGAAAACAAACTCAAAAAATGTACATAAAAATGGTCATTCATTTTTCAATACCTCTTGCTGAAAAGTTAGCCTACCTTGACGCTCCTGCAAAGTGGATGGCGCCTCTTAATTGTCTCGCGGGAATTGCAGTTATGAACGTGATTAGCAAAACTGGGACTTACGGAACCATTAACGACGTGTTTGTTCTTGTCAATCCCAGGGCGCTATTGTTAGTAGCACTTGGGGGTTATGTTTTCTAGCACCGTGGTATTAATTAGTAGTTTGGAAAATTGTGTAAACATTATTATCCAAATTTTGGTTGAGAATGCTAACGCTAATGAAGTGTGGGGCTGCAATTAAGAGAAATTAACAGAACAGAGCAGAGTGTCTAAATCTAAATGTGAATAAGCAGGTTTGTTATTTGGAAGATTTTTAATGCCTTTACAATAGAGATCATACTGTGCATAAACAGCCTACAGTTGTCATGTCAAATAGCCTACATACTGCTTGAGTAATTTCACTGCCTACATCATCAGTGACATCAGCTGGAGGCAGGAAGTGCACATTAGAAATAAGATTAAATTAAAACTAGCGATTATAAGAGTAGAACTACAAGTAAAAAATGTTGTCTTGTTGTGGCTTAAGGTGCAAGAACAAGAGGAATGACATTTGAGATGATAAAATAAGGTTTTGTTTGATATTTCCAACAACAGTTAGACATGTGTCTATCGTTACTATGACAACAGCTACAATGGAAATAGATAGGGATCTAGCTTTCCGCCTCCATCTAAGCCCAAAATGTTTACAAATAATGAGAGGTTCTATTCATGCTTAACTGACAACTTCGTATTCCTCAAATTTTCCTCTTGTGCTCATTTCTATTTGATTTTGCCTCATGCTTCTTTGACCTTTTCCACGTGTACGGTAATAAGTTTAATGAATTACATGGCGCATCTTGTAAAATAATCAAAGTTAGAGAGATTGGAAAGGCAGGGCTCTGTAATCTAGTTTGCCACAGCCAATTGTCAATTTCTGAATTAGCTTGGTTGCTATGGTTTCCAGTTGCATTTGGCAGTTAGAACAGCAGTCGGTGGGACAAATTCCTGTTACAGCTGCTTAGTTTAGCAAAACCATGCAGCTGTAACAGGAATTTGTCCTACCGACCACTGTTCTAACTGCCGAATGCAACTGGAAACCATGGCAACGAGCTAATTCAGAAATTGGGAAAATGTTGCTACCACGACATAAACAAATTGCTCCTCTGCTTATCAATATTTCTTTCATTTTCTTTTCAACATCTCTGCTTTGGCCTTATTCATTGATTCCCAACTTGTGGGTGGCAGGACCTGCACTGTTTGTGGGAGAAGCTTGAAATTGTTATAGTCTTCACAGTAATTATAGTTGATAACTATTATAAATAGCTACAAAGAAATCCCAAATCAGAATTATTCACATTTTTGGTTCTCTAATAGTCATACTTAAATAAATTGATTCTTGTAAACAAACCAGTTCATCCGCTTGTTTTTGGTCTCAGGTCGTGTCTTTGTGCTGGAGCTGAGGAACTCTTCTGGGCTGCTGGGACACAGAGACGCAGAGCGAGCTTGTGCTGGACAACACGCCCGCCTTGCCTCGGCAGAAGAGCTCCATCAGGCCGTGGTCGACTGCTTCTTCTCAGCATGCGCCCGTGGGTGGCTACATGGGGGGACAGTGGGGTAAGAGTTGCCATACATCAGATATATCGTTTATTTCTTATTCACCTTTTTAATATATTTCCAACATGTGCTCTTTCTGGCACGATCTGACTTGGAACTGCGCACAAATGCAAATTAAGAAAAAATATACTATGGTTGAACCAGCAGACCTGCCCTCATTAGGAGTAAAGAGTATGTTTGGATCAGTAACATGAGGATTTTTTTTTTTATTTTTTTTTACCTTGTGAAAATGCCAGATAATATTGTGTGAATAATAAATGAATGAACAAATAATGACCACAAAGAATTAGTATTCTGAATATTTGATTTGGCATTGTACATGCAGTCATAGTGTCCGTTGAGGAGACAGAAGGATATTAGGAGGTGGCCCATTTGAGAGGAGGAAGAGAAAGGCTGGAGGAAGTCGGGCGAGAGAATGGCTCCACTGTTCGGTGCTGCGCTGGGGCAGGAGGGAATTCAGAGCCAGAGTGTCATGTCGACAACTGCCTCCATTTACACCTCTCATCTCCACGGCAACACGACACCTCAGACAGCGATGAGGGAAGGCACTGAGGCCGCGGGCAAGGCCAGGTATACTGCGTAAAATGGATTGACAGTTTGATAGGTGTGCTTTAGTCATACAGTGGAGGAAAGTAGTGTGTTTCATGCTGACTTCAGACTGGTACACTGTCATGGCCAGTGCTCACAAGGCGTGAAGATGTTTGCACTTGGAGTTATATTCTGAATATAAGTGCATTTTATGGACTGATAGGTGTCACAGAATGCAGTTGTTTACTACATTTCATCATTGTTCGAAGACATCCACCAATAACCACTATTTAAAGTAAACCATATAATGAGCACGGTCAGAAGTTTATAAAATGTTGAATTGATCCCTGTAAGCTTTGATGTTGAGTTCCTAGTTATTTAGTCATTAATTTGTCCCTTTACAATCTATGGAAAGCTTGGGACAGATCTCCATAAATTCTGGCCAAAGTGATGTTTTTAAGGCTGAAAAGTGGGTCTTGTCATGTTGTTTATTGTCCATCTGAAAGTGTGTTCAGATTTGAAATACAAATTGATTTTAATGTCAATTTTCCTGGGCTGATTGTATATACTGATTTTTGCTGAATTGTTGTCTTGGATGTACAAATTCAGGCTAGATTTTCGATGACATAATTTTATGTTCTTGACTCTTGTGTCTTCATGTCTTCCTCTACCTGTCAATCTCTCATGCTGCCCGGGTAACCAAACACAATTATGTAGTCAACGGGTCAGGTTCATGTACTTTCATTTGCTCAAGCGTCTGTGTTGATGCCATGCAGGGTTTTCAACACTTTAAATATGGGGCTGCGCAATTATTCAAATTTTAATCGATTCGTGATTAAATCTATGATCTCATTTATCAACACAGTGCTTTAATCAAGATGTCTACAGTCAATCCCATGGCAGTAATAGCTCTTTGCTCAGAGTTTGAGGAATAAAATTGAAACTATTTAGTGTTAAATGGTCCTGGAACGGAAAGCATTTATTTATTTCCTCGTGAACTGGGAGGTCGGGAGTCAGGACCCAAAGTTTTGTCGCAGGACTATTTTTAGTGGGTCTCATGTCTGTGCCGAAGATTATTTTGATTGAGTTTTTGATTGTGATCCTCATCATGGGCAGCACGGTAGCGTAGTGGTTAGCACTCTTGCTTCACAGGTAGAAGGTCCCAATCAACAAATCATTGGGAAGAAATATGGTAGTTTGATGTTAAAAATGCTACAACAAAGCCAATCTGTAAAATGCTCATTCTAGTACAACATTTGTCATGAAACATATTAGTGAAAGTTCTTCATTTCCTTTAGTAGTACATTAAAATTGAATGAAAAAAATGTAGATCCATCAATATGAGTAAGAATGTCACCCACCCCTGTTCCATTTCCCTCTTGCCCCTTAGATTTATCTCCTTATAAGCTCAAGTCAGAGTTGATTTGGAACATGCATGCTCTATGACTCATGGGTTTCTCACTGTCCCACTACAAGCCTGTCAAATTCCTTACAATTACAGATTACTTTATTAACTGCACCCTATAGATTCTCACAAACGTTACTACTGTCTGTTTAAATACACGTTACTTTTTATGACTTCTGTTCTATTAAAGCTTTTATCTGTCTATAATGAATTTGGTTGGAGCTGGTCCACAGCGAACACACTGCTCAGAATGTGAGGATGATGTAGGAAGCAAACTGGACTTTTAGTGGTAGAATGCACGATATTGGAAAAAAGCTTGTGATAAAAGTGTGCAGTGGTACGATATAAACAATATTAGTCCTTAGTAATTTATTTTTCACCAAATTGTGTAAAAGGAAGATTAAAAAAATGAAATTAAACACTAAATCAGGACCAAAATATCCAAAGCTGCAAAAATAAAATGCATTTTTTATTTTTGCAAGAAGGCAGACGGAAGAAGTGATTTTGGGATATATTGTGGCTTCTTGCCATACAGACAGTCTAAGCTGAAACCCTTTGAATATGAATGCCATTTAAAAAAAATACTATTTAAAAGATTGTCCTCCTATAGTTTCACGTGGGAACATTTACTTTGTTGTGTCACTGTGATTATCAGGTTCCCAAATGCAGATACTGCTACTGGGCTGGACCATGTTTGGGGTTCCTGTAGTGTGACGTAATGTTGCAATAATATTTGGCCAAGTAAAAAATAGATGATAGTGGGGGAGCCTGAACAGGAAGTATATAGTTATATATTTACACTGCTCTGTTGCACATAGTCCAAAAAGAGCATCACATAGCTTTTTCACATGTGCACGGAAAGACATCTGCTTACTTTACTCTTCCTGTAGTTTTGTTTTGTTTTTTATATACGTATAACTGAAGCAAAAACAGTGCAGTTGGGCCTATATTATAGACATGTAAGTTGCTATAATCTGTGTATAAATTGAGTTTTTAGGTATTTTTTCTGTTCACAGGACTACAGTGTGTAATGCTGAGGGCAGTGCATTGAAAGCTGTGGATGTAAAAACAGAAAATGTCACAAAGGAGTTCAGTGACCTGGGAGCCTTTTGTATCAAAGATCAAGGTGAGAAAGAACTAACAATAATAGTTATGTATTAATTCAATTGTCTTAATATAATTTAATTAATGGTTAAAATCTCTGTAATGACTATCATGAATGAAAAACTTGCACAATGTTGCATGTCTTCTCTGTAAGCACAACATGAACTAATCAGAAAGGATTTTTCTCAGAGTAGTGTCAGAAAGCAGTGACATTATTTAATCACATGTTGATGAAATTACTTCATAGATTTGACATGTCAAGTTTGTGAATTCACTTCCTAACAATATATGAATAACATCTCCATCCTTCATTTGAGATATTGGGATTTATGTAGATGTATATGATAATTTAAAATTATTTATGTGTATCAGCCTCCCTGTGTATATTACATGACAAATATAGTGTAAGCTATAATAGTAGTAACTCTAAAGACAAGTTAAGAAAAAAATAGCCCAAACTGCTTGTATAAAAACAATAGCAACAATTTAAGCATCTCTGCTTGTTTCCTAGGTAAACCGTGTGGTGATCCTCCCTCCTTTCCTAACGCCCACCTCCAGGGGCACACAGGGTTTGAACTGGGAGACGAGCTGCTCTACTCCTGCATGCCAGGCTATGTGATGTCCACTGGAAACAGTGCCTTCAGTCTCCTGTGTGACAGCTGTGGGGAGTGGTATGGCCTGGTGCAGCTTTGTGTAAAAGGTAAGAAATATAAAGTTGAAACCAGTTTACATACACTGTATAAAAAGACACATACACATTTTGTTGTCATTGTTTGACATGAAATCAAAATAAACGTTTCCTGTTTTAGGTCAACCAGGATAACCAAAATTATTTCTATTTGCTAAATGCCAGAATAATGACAGAGATAATTGTTTAGACATTTTTTTATTATTTTCTTGAAAGTCATAAGTTTACATACACTAAGGTTACTGTGCCATTAAACTATTTGGGAAAGCCGAGATGATGATGGCATGTCGTGGGAAGCTTCTGATTCTGGTTTATTGACAACATTTTTGAGTTTATTTGAGTCACACCTGTGGATGTATTTTAAGGCACACCTGAACCTCACTGCTTCTTTGTGAAACATCATGGGAAAGTCAAAAGAAATCACTTTGAAAGTCAAAAGAAATCAGCCAAGGCCTCAGGAAGAGGATTGTGGACTTGCA
>OMNZ01004829.1:4965-25712 GCA_900303255.1 Lesueurigobius sanzi | reverse complement strand
TAGCAGGAAGTTAGAATGTTCGGACTTCAATATAAAGTGTTTAGCCGTTCATAGGTCAAAAACGAAGCAATATTGAAATATAAGAAGCTGCAAAATGACTCACAGTTATGTGGGCATTTGAATTTGATCTGGGATTTGATCAAATTAAGTCACTATGACGGGCTAAACACTTTATATTGAAGTCCGAACATGCTAAATTCCTGCTAACGTTAGCCCACTTTAAAACATTAACTGTCCTCTCTGGGAATCTTCTACAGCAAAAAATCTCTTCATTTGCTTCTCTATTATATTAGACAAATATGTAAAATGCATAAAATTATTTTTTTCAGACGTAAATGTGAAGATCTCAGTCGGTGTTTCTTGCCTATGGACAGTGTTTGCTTGTACCCATCTAACATAGAGGAGAGTAACGAAAAGTTTAACACCCCCTTTTGAGGTATACCAGCGGCTGTGTCCATTGAGATGAATGGGGAAACATCGACTAAGATCTTCACATTTTATGAGTTTTACATATTTGTGTAATAGAAAAGAGAAGCAAATCAAGATATTTTTTGCTGTAGAAGATTCATAGAGGACAGTTAATGTTTTAAAGTGGGCTAAAGTTAGCAGGAAGTTAGCATGTACGGACTTCAATATGAACTGTTTAGCTGTTCATAGTGACTTAATTTGATAGAATCCAAGGTTGTTGTAGTTTGCCCATATAACTGTGAGGAATATTTCAGCTTCTTATGTTTCATTATTACTTCGTTTAAGACCTATGAACGGCTAAACAGTTCATATTGAAGCCTGAACATGCTAACTTCCTGCTAACTTTAGCCCACTTTAAAATATTAACTGTCCTCTCTGTGAATCTACAGCATCGCTTCCCTTCTATATTAGACAAATATATAAAATCATCTGTATTTCACATGAACTGAGGGACTTTAATCAGACACATTTGTTTTGCCACTTAGCAGAGCATTTGCAGAGTTTATCTTGAAGGAGAATTTAAAATAACACATTTTCATTGGATGCAAATCTGGCAGCAAAACAATTTCATCACACCAGATATTAGTGGTTTACAAATGTGTGTGAATCACCCATTTCATTAATATTGAACTATGCCACGCATTGTTGATACAGGAAATATAAAGTTATCATTCATTACAATTACCACGAGTTGAACCTGAACCATCAATTATACTTAATCGCACAAAAGTAATGTCACAAAGAACTATTTATCACAGACGATGTACATGATTATAGAAGTAATGACTCATAAAGACATTATTAGACTGTTGACTTGACAAAAATAAATGTAAAAAGTCATTACATGCGTTGTGCACATTCGTCACAACTCGTTTCCTAAAATGAAAGATGAGAGGAAACTTGGAGCTTCAGATGAGCAGTTTAATCTGCAGGGTTGTGCAAAATGCAGTTATACATTTTTGTTTTGTTTTAGGAATAAAGAAATGTATCCAACTAATATGAAAATGAAACCACTGCCAAGGCACTGCATCGATCTTGCAATCATAAAAATATAGTGACGAAACAAGTTGTATCTACAGTACCTCAAGCATACAGCTCCCCTTTTTAAAGATATGCTGTATTTATATATAAATATAACGCAAATTAATACAGCACTTTTCAATATATGCCACATTTACATAAATATAATGATAATCAATATGTATGTGTTTTAAGTATTCAGAATACAATACTCCGATATGACAAAGCAACGGAATACGTCACAAAATACATTTTAAGGCAAGTATTCAGTGTTCTGTAACTACCGGTAAATACAATTTCAAAGTATTCTCCCCAACACTGCAAGTAAGATATAAATTGACTCTGTCTTATTTAGGGTCATTCAACTCACAGCTATGTGATTAAATAACACTGCCCGGTAATTTTACATAATAAACTCGAGGCTACAGCACTTAGCTTTGCGCTGCTAATAATCTATGTTCTAACACCTATCTGTCGTTCAGATTGTTAGCAGCGCTAATACAAAGCTAAGTGCCGTAGCCTCTAGTTTATTATGTAAAAGACCTGGCACCAGTGTGTATCTCATCACCATCACGTAGCTGTGTGTTGAATGACCTTAAATAAGATAAAATAAGTTGTACAGGCTTCGTGGTTAGAGCAGGTTAATGGCACATGGCCCTGAGAGGGACGCAGTGTACTGTAGCTGCATGTAATCACAGACTTGCCCCACATTCTGCGTTACATTGTGCATGTGCGAGTTTGGAAACTATGGAAACAGTGTAATGTGGAAAAGGCTAGTTGACCACCTCAGCCTGAATTTTGATGTAAAGTAATCTATACAAAATAAGTGGGCGGTAATTCTCCTTTTTTGTTGGTTGGCAACAAAACGCAAAAAGAAGAAATTATACAAAATAATTACATTTGCCTATTTAGCAACACCCACACGGTTTATTTCAGCAGCAGTTTGAGAGTGTGCACAGGGAATGAGGACGGGCTTTCAGGTCCAATCAGGCGGAGAGGGAACTAGATTGTTTACTTTTAAATTTCTCTCTCTTCTCATTTTGCAATCTTGCGGACGTCTACCTTAATGAAATTCCATATTCAATTTGACCTCAGGTGATTTCTGACATCTTAATAACAAGAACTCTATGAAAGTGTTTTTAGTTGACAGCACTTTTCACACTTCACTAAAAACTTTCTTGCACAGTATCAAAATCTAAGTTCAAATCTATTTGGCTTGTGTTTCTTCATTTTGACTTTACTGTCTGACAGGCTCTCACTGTATGGCCTTACGCTCTGGCAACAGGTGCACTTTAATTATTACTTTGACACATCCCTGCTCTGTTTTTCACATCTGTCACAGGGCTGGATCCTAAGAAGCTCATCTCCCAAAAGGAAAGAGACGCAGATGTCGACGACTAACACACTCCTTCACCTCCAAAGACAAGTTTATCCTCGACTCGGGATGGGATCTTCTCTCTTTTGTCTGGATTAATTTTTAGCACAGATCTGGCTGGGATTACGTTTTATACATGATCTTTCTTGCCCTAGATCCACATGAACACGCGGGACATGGTTTTTAATGGCGAACAGCAATTGCGTGGAATATGTTAAATCATATTCCAGGTACAAAATCTGAGCATGGTCTTTGTGGCTCACCTTGTACTTGCGTATATTGAGTGGCAAGGACATATCTTCCTAAATGCACTTTTTTGGAGCTTTTAACCACGTTGCTCCTTTGTCACAAACATACACGGAGTAGCATTTCATTCCTTCATGTTATCCTGTTTAATTTGGTCAGTTCTTCTACTGTTGAGGCACTTGTGTTGCGAAATAGGTGGTAGATTGCATTCTTCGTTCTGTGCAAAATGTAGCTGTTTGTTTTATCGTGTGTCATTCCAAATTATATATTTAAAAAAACAATTTAAAAAAATTATCACAAGGCACAATTATGCATTAGATGTTCACTTTTAGGTTAAGGAACCCATCTCTAGATCTTGAGTCAGGCTTGGTTAGGTACCTCTTAGCTGGATGATCTATTGTAATCTATTGCGCTATTTTCTAAGTTTAGGTAGATTCCTGGCTTAGAGCAGCTTGCACCCTCTGTTTCTACCCCTACATCTTCTTGTCTATCTGCTGATTTTCAATACATCTACTAAATGTATTGTAAGGAAATAAATGACGTCACCAAAAAGGCCAACAGTAGAGGACATGGCAAATCTGTAGGACATCTCTAAATGGACGAAATGAGAACACTTTGAGCTTGAGGTTGTTCTCAAATCCGTTTCCTTAAGAACTTACCATCATTGAACGGACTATGTACACAATAATCAAAATTAGCTTGATTTACAGGGAAGGGCATGAATGTATTCAAATGCAATAGAATAATTTGCCACCAATATGTTATTGATTGACAGTTATGATTCGACTGGTTTTGTTATATAGTGAATTGATAGTAAAAAACAACAACAAAGCCCATATGAAGCCCATATTATTTTCTTGTTAATCTTCGATCCTGCCCAAATGACCACATAACATGGCATGCAACATGGACACTGTAAACATGTGCAAGTTGTTGGGCAAAATGAGGAAGTATGTCTACTGTAAACAGGTTTTCATTGCTCCATTTAGCTGCTCATTGAACACAGCTCCTGTGCTTAAGCTGTAGGTAAGCTATGCATTATGCCGTGCTCATTGACAGTATCTTGATTGCATGCCATCTGTGTGCCTGTACTCACTATGTGCAGCTGAAGAAAGTCTCCCAGCCCATGAGTGCTCTCCACTCGCACCAAGATGGCGTCCTTCTGCTGCGTGCTAAAGCCCACGGCCAGGCGGTCTGCGCGGGTGCTGGGGCGCTCGTTTGGGGCCCAGGTGTAAGTGATGAGAGCCCCTCCTTTACCGAAAATATACGTGGTCCCAGCTGGGGATGGGGAGAAAGAGAGACAGAGGTGTGAGCAGAAAGAGTGGTAACAACAGAAGAGATAATGAAGACAACTTGAGTCTAAAGGAGAAAATATTCTATGAACATTTCATCAGCAACCCTCTCATGCAGACATACGCTATCATTTACAGCCAGTACCATGGACAAGGGTGTTACCTGGCTTTATACCATGGACAGTGAGAATTCCAATGCTAACTGCCGTGCATTATTTTCGTGTATACGCACAGGTAGTCCGACAAGTGTAAAATCACGTTCTATATCACTCCACCACAGCTGTTGCCATAGTAACTGTAAGCTAAGTGTGGGAGAACTAGTTTCAGTTAAAGTCATGTAAAACATAAATAACTAATGTTCTGGACTTAAATGACCCCCCACAGACAGTAAACAGACAAAATTACAACAGTTTCAGTTTGTTGGACCATGGTATAAGCGGATTAAACAACTTGGAGCCGTGCATTATACAGTTATAATGCACTTCGCGGAGTAACACTGTTCTAGACTCCGCGTCGTGCATTATAACTGTATAATGCACGACTCCTCGTTGTTTAATCCTTACTTATCCAAGTTTTGTTGCACATAGACCTTAAATTACCATAACTCAGCCTCAAATGACGAGCTTGCAAATGAGACACCTCTCGGTGATGTAGGCACTATCTAAACACATACTTCTGGTACAACATATCTGAAATTAATGTGCAACATCTTACAACTTCTTGCTCTTAAATAAAAAATAAAAACTCAAATTAAAATAGGTGCGAATGAGTTGCTGAGAGGGAGAGGGGCTTGAGGCAAACTTTTCCTCACCTTCGGGAGTGGTAGACTTGTAGGTAACTATATACTAGGAGGCAGCTGAACTGGCATTACCTCTGATGGTACACAGAATAAGATGTTTGTTTTAGGAGCCAAGTAATGTTTCAAACCAGCTGCTTTTTCATAAGCCAATTCCTTAATGTTTTTGCAAGGAGAGGCACTCAGAACAAAATTGTAGCCTCCAACTATGTAAGAGAAATCTTCTTTGCACAATAACAGCACTGGCAGGAAATGTTGCCTATCTGTAACAGCTAATAGCAAGGCATGCTTTCTTTACACTGCACAACCAAAATCAGCCTGCGTCGACTTTGTTCGTGAAAAGCTCTTTCCTTTCTCTAGGAACTTCTTCAAAACATGATGCACATGAGAATGGTCCTGCTGTTTGGGCGAACATTAAAGGAATAGTTCACCGCTTTTACATGCATACATATGTTCTAACCTGGGCTTAGATGAGGCGATGCGTGGCTGTCTGGTCTTTGCGCGTGTCTTCAGTCCCGTAAGACGACCAAAGATGTTGTTATCATTTTGCCTCTATAATAGTCCCATGGCGGCAAGGTGAAGTTAGAAGCCACAAATCTCTTCCAAGTTTCCCCTATTTAAATAGGGTTATGTGCGTAGTTACATGTTCAAAGTATAGTTACACAAAATTAAAACTGTCAATTTTCTAAGCGGATAAAATGGGTACTATATTTTAAGGCGGAATAACACCACTTCGACCTCCGCGCAGTATTAAGACGCTCCTAAAGGATTCTCCTCCACTCAATTGCGTGTTATTCCGCCTAAAAATATAGAACCCGGTTTTATCCGCTTAGAAAATTGACAGGTTTAATTTTGTGTAACTATACTTTGAACGTGTAACTACTCACAAAACCCTATTTAAATAGGGGAAACGTAGAAGAGATTTGTGGCTTCTAACTTCACCGAAATTTGGCACCATGTAGAGGCAAAACGATAACAACATCTTTGGTCGTCTTACGGGACTGAAGGCACGCACAAAGAGCAGACAGCCACGCATCGCCTTATCAAAGCCCAGGTTAGAACATATGTATGCATGTAAAAGCGCTGAACTATTCCTTTAACAAATGAATATCAATTTGTGGTGAAATGTGAATCTAATCCTAGCCTCTCGCTTTATTACTTCATCTAAATGTTGTGTCTGGTTTCATGGTAAACTGAGGAGATGCACTACAGTGGTGAGAAATGTTAAAATGCCGCAAATTTATTGAATGCAGCTCTTTTAGGTGACAGCTACTCTTGACATTGTTCATTCTATTCTCCACATAAGTATGTGCTAGTGCTAGTAGTTAGTTAGTGCAGGAATGAGCAGAGATATTATATGTCAGAAGCTATCTTTATAACCCTTGTAGGCAAAGATTCTTCAGTCTTCATCTATACTCTGTAGTTGAAGTGTAGGGCGTTTCGTTCTTTATCCCTAGAACTTTGTCAGCACTGAGCAGAATTGACACGCTCGTGGGTCTTTTAAGAAGAAACCAGTAGGAGGAGTTCACCTCTAAGTCCCACCTCTCTTAGTTCTAAAGGTTGGAAAAAGAAAACATCTTGGCCTATTCACACCTAATTACTGCTCGCTACCTTCCTATTGACTTACCCTGGGCTTTGTTCTAAGGCTGTTCACACTTATCTATGGCCCTGCTCTGGTCATTGTCCCTGCCTCATTAGCATGACATAGGGATGGTTTCTGTCTAATGATGTTGTTGTAAATAGGTGCAAAATTAAATCTAAGTCTTCATAAAAGACCCACGAGCGTGTCGATTCTGCTCAGTGCTGACGAAGTTCTTGGGAGAAACAACGAAACGACCTACACTTCAACTACAGAGTACAGCCTGAAGAATCTTTGCCTACGATGGACTCCTGTATGACATTCTGACATATAAGCAAATTATTTAAATTTGTTCAATGGCAGATGGACATAAAAGTACACTATTTTACAATAACATGCCAAGAGTAAACATGAATAAACCCTTAATACATCACTGTACATCTATATTGATGCTGTAGGTAGTCACAACAAGATCATCTTTTTCCTTCCCTGTAGACTCCCATTTTTGAACCATTTGAATCTTTTGCAAGTAATATTAAAACCCATTTCATTTTTGAGTGACCACGTTCTTGTGATTGAAAAAAAAGAGTCTATAAATACTCCCCTCGCTCCTGTACTCATGTGACGCATAGATGGAAGTGCAGGTTAGGGCCCGGCTGCGGTCTTTATCGTGAATAAAACATAGCTGCCCCGCACACCTGCGCTCGCACACGGAGGCGCTTCGTTCGCGGCTGCACAAGTCACAGCGCTCTTCATCTATTCCGTTGCTTCCCTGCCGACTCCTATCGCCGCTCATCTGCCGCATCAAATGAAGCGCATTGTAAATCAGTCCAGTCCGGATTAGTGCAATAAAGCTCTACTTTAAAAGCAGTTATCTCTCCACGGCTCCATCTCTGCCGCTTTTCCGCCGAGCGTCTCACGGGAGCGCTCGTCTCTTATGGCCTGGCGATACATCTGTGCCGGCGTTAACATGGCTCTCTGGGAGATTGGCACAGGAGCGGGGACTGTAAACCACACTTGTTAGTGGGAAAAAGCCTTGTAATTAAATGCGCTGTATATTAGAGAGGCGTTTTTTATCACTATCACTTGTGCCATGTACGGCTGTTACAAGCACGATCCCAAGCAGCAGGTTTGAAATAAGAGGGTAGAACGCCTTTGCACAGCTCGGTTTATACGAGAGGTTGCTTTTGTAGTGAGCAGCAATGGTGGTAGTAATGTATACCAGTATGCAAAAGCTTCATTTTCATTAGACTTTGTAATTCGTCCTTTTATTTGTGAATTTGAATATGTCCTACATTAAGAAGCATCAATGGCAAATCTATTGACCAAAGTTTTTTTTTTACATGGAGGGCCAAAATGAAGTATTAGCAGACAAAGGGCCGAACACAATGCTGTTTTTGCATGAAGAAAATGCAGATCTATGATTAAGGCGAGGCACTAAAGGTGAATAAAGAAAAATTCTTAATTAAGTGATATTAATTTGAAACCTTCGCTGTATATTAGTGTATGTGTATTGCAAGTTTTCTGCCATTTCATGTTTTCATGTAAAAATTTGGCATTGTATGTGTGAAAATGACCAAATTTGCCTATATTTTCGGCAACAAAAACAAAATAATGGATAAAGACCTTTTGAATTTGTTGATGTATTTGTTACAAAGATTTGTTCAGCGGGATTTGGGATATCTTGTTTAGTTTTTTAATAAACTACTTAAATATTAAAACATCCCCTCTGAACAAACTTCAGAATATAATCAAGAGCTGAGACTGGAAGTTGGCCATGCCCTGATGAAGACCCTTTGTGGTTGAAATGCGTCGGCGTCCCTACTCCAATAAAGGACTTTTTATACTTAGAGTGCCCCGGATTTGTACCATTTTGGCACTTTTATCTGTTTTTTCATCACCTTAGGGCCTTAGTGTATTTGTTGGACAAGACTGGAAAGTTTGGAGTCT
This sequence comes from Lesueurigobius sanzi, assembly GCA_900303255.1. Taxonomy (NCBI): domain Eukaryota; kingdom Metazoa; phylum Chordata; class Actinopteri; order Gobiiformes; family Gobiidae; genus Lesueurigobius; species Lesueurigobius sanzi. The sequence goes on along the minus strand of OMNZ01004829.1, from coordinate 16,986 downwards.
GTTGGTGTTACTGAAATGAAGATCATGATGTAAGTAAGTAAAGTAAAATTGTCATTCAATGAAAATTGGCTTTAAAGTTTAGTAGCGTCTGCGCGAGTTGTTGTCTGTGTATTTTCTTCACTGGCTCGTCCCAGAAAGGATATTTGCATATATGACGTACAGCGTCTTGTTGTGGACACACGCCGCGTGGATAACACCAAATATGTCAATTTTAATGCCTGGATACGCGGGGGAGAGGGGCGAAAGACAAAGGAAAAAGATGCAGCTGGAGTCCGCGGCTCGGCAAAACTTCATAAAATAACCATCATGAAGGGTGAGTTTGGTAATTTTTCAACTTTAACATGGTACCTACAATGTTTAGGGACCAAACTACACAGAAATCTCGAAATTACCCACCCCATGAAAAATTGCTGGTTTCATCTGCCGTGTCTCGCCGTAAATATTCTCAATTACTGTACTATTGAGTATAGACATGATGTTCTGGAGTCCTTAGTAACTATTGACAGTGTATTCGGTTCTCAAATGAATCGAAATAGATTCTCACAAATCTAAGCACCATATAGAAATGACACCACTAGGAAGGTCAAATTTGGTCCATGTGGGGCCCACTTTGTGAACCCTTGGACTAAAGCACAAGACATTTCAATATAATACCATAACAACTAAATGCATCTGCAGACCATATAACAGTCGAAAGTGATCATATTTGCATCAACGTTCATTTCCTTACATCTTTTTCTGTCAGAAGATTGAACTTGACTGCCCCCCCCCCCCAGCTCTTTGTTCAACAACTGCACCAATATGGATTATCTATCTGTGCCAAAACGCTTGCTACCCACTCACGACATGCAGTCCTTTTCATTCGCGGCCCGCTGAATACACGAGATACAATGTGGCACGGCGGCTCATAGGACTTGCAAAACACAACCGGAGACAGTGCTGCTCATTTGCATAATGCACAACAGTTTTGAGTGCAGTAGCGGTGGCCTGTGTTAGTGGGCTGTCAGTGAAGAGTATAGTGAGGCTTAAGCGAGATGCTGAAGAAGTAGCGGCACCCAGGGTAAGATTACAGGATGCATCATTTTTGACTAAGAGCAAACAGACAATCGTGAATCACACAAGTGTTGGCAACTTATATCAGCGGTGGCACCGGAGACACTAGGAGGGATAGGCGAAGGCAGTTATTGCTTTTTAAAGGATTGTGGGTGACTGTGATGCCTGGTTGAATGAATCACACGCCAATGGCACAGGTTTGAGCTTAGATTAAATGAGCAATCGCTGCGGGACAGAAAGGTGGCTTTTCTTCCTTCATTTGCTTACTCCTGTCACTCCTATTAGAGGGAGGCACAGTAATTATATGAGTTAACCCCACAGAGACCATGTGCGCTCCAATACTAGTCGTTGATACCTTTGTTGTCGGGGTGAATCAGTGTTGTTATTGGCAGCCATTTGAGTTTTAGTCTTAATCTTTTGGGACGGAAATACTTACTAGTTTAGTCACATTTTAGTCATTTCTATATGTGATAGTTTTAGTCAAGTTTTAGACGATAAAAACGATAAAAAGTTTTTAGTTATAGTTACGTTTTTCCAGAGTTGCCATATCTCAGTGATTTGCTTCATATTCTGTTAGAAATTACACTTTAACTGCCAAATAATTCCTTATCTATCACAAACATGATCTGAGAAAAAAGACAAAATACGCTGTCTGATATCATTTCTGTCCCAATGTACTGTACTTTTTGCATTTTATCACTTATCCTTGTAGCTTGTGTGCAGAGATGACAGGCTGCAGTGGAGCGGCCATTGCACGCACCTCGAGGAAGCAGTCTTCCAAGCTTTCTGTCCAGCACTTTGTGTGGACAGAAAGTTTGGTTGCCCCGGGGCAAGCGGACAACTATTAATAACATCGAGCCTGTTTACATTTTCATCAACGAAAACTCATATACAGTATGTCTCGTCATGTTTTAGTCACCAAAGGGTTGTGGACGCAATAATTTCACAACTCTGGTGTGAATAAACACCAACAAAACATCAGTTGTCAAACTAACAAACTTCTTATTGAGGGGTATGGCATTACACACCCAACTATAGACACTTTTAATTGGTGGCATTTTGAGCAAACAGTACTTTCTGCATGTATTTTCACTATCACTATTTCTCTAGTAATAAGAATAGACCTAATGGTGCTTTGATTAATTCCATTCCTTTCCATAACTAGAACAGAGGTTCTCAAACTTTACACGCCAAGTTGAAAATATAAGTATATACCCATAACAAATAGGTATTTTTTTTAAAATTTAAATAAAGTCGTAATTTGACTAGAACTGCAGAGGAGCCCAAGATCAGGCAGTACATGTACCACAGTTTGAGAAATGCTGCTGTAGTAGAAGCACATTAGCAGTTTTCTTGAGTACTTTTGCTCGTGACTATGAGCAATGTCAAAGTAACAGCACCTTTTCTTGAGCACAGAGGTCAAATACATCATCCCTGTGTGGGTCCACATTTGCCAATATACCGTGAAGGCCGATGCTCAACACAAAAGCATTTTAGGCGAAAAACAAAACTGATCGATTACACAGATAAACTGGCATGAATCTTTAAAGCAGACGGCGTTTTGTGAGAGTTATGTCCAAACATAAACTGTGAATATGTGCGTTTGACTGGGGATATCCGACGCCAATCTCTCTCACTGACTATTAAATGCATCTCGGGGAAATGATTCAAATGAATAGTGCCGCCCAATGGCTCGACAAGACGGATATGTGGCTGTCGGGTTAAAATATGTTTCTTCAGCTCCAATCTCCTTAGAGCGGTAAATACAGCCATAAGACATCACATCCATCACGTCAATGTGGATCAATTAAAATCCGCAGTCAGGATCTAGTGCATTTGAGAGGCTGCACTCTGAGCGCCGCGGCAGTTGAAATGTTCGCCGATGTGCTGCTCCCTCTCCTCCATGTATTGCCACGATGGATCCACTGTGTCAGGTCTAAAATTGCACGCCCGCAGCTCAGTGCGCCTCGGACGACCCCCTTTTCTTTCTATTACCAAGTGAAGCCTTTTCTCTCGTTTTGGCATTTCGATATTTGAATCATGGCACAAGCGCTCAAGTCAAAGGCAAGGCTCGGGAAAGAAAACGAAGCTGTATCCACCCTCGCTACGCGGCTCAAGCAACAGAGACATTGGTCGTTATTGGAACAGAATGGTTTCTGACAAAGGAAGAGTGCTCCAGGCGTTGTGTGTCCTGGTCTCCAAGTCCCCAGCTTTTTCACATGTGGAGAAAAATACCAAGGTACAGTAATGTCTCAGGACTGGCTCGGAATGGTTGTGAAGAGAACCTCAGAACCACTCGGGGAGCCAAGATCTCTGAGAAACTGTTCTTGTTGAAGATATAGTGCTTCTTATGTTCAGGGGTAAATGCTCCTTCTATTGTCACCTCTATACTCTATCTAACAATGGTAAAAAAAAAAAAAAAACTAATCTATTAGAGGCCTAATGTAGCATGCTATTGAGTGCTATAAAACCCTTTTTAATCTTAACAGTGAACTTTATCCACATGCAGCAAAAGTAGTGATTTTCTTCTTGGCTCATTATAAAAAGGTGTGGGCTATGGGGGGAGTAGGGGCAGTTAAACAAATGACTTTTCATGATGGACTATATGACTATCACTCACTATCACAGAGGCATGAGGGCTGCGAGGGAGTGGTTGTTAGGATAGCATTGCCATGAATCTTGGAATCTCAAGGTGTAAAAGTAAATAAGATGTGCAATAGACCCACCATTCTCTACCAGGGTCCTGCCCAGGCATGGTTAGAGGTTCCCAAGAAATATTATTTTGAAAATACTTGTACTTGCGCTCGGAGGTCCTTGACATTTTTAATATTTGAGAATCTCTGTCAAAGACTATGGCAGTGGCATCATATTATCACACACTGGTTTTGAGTAGGTGTAGTAATGATCGGTGCTGTAGCGTTTGAGCCAAATAAAGGAGACATATTATGCAAAATCGATGTTTGTGAGCTATTATTCAGATTATGGTGGTTTTCCTGTGTAGTTATGGTTTGGTTATGGTATGTTTTTTGAGCAATTCACGCATGTCTGAAGAAACCTTCACTGCCCTGCATTTGGGGAGTCTGAAATTTCTGTTAGGATCTAACATCTCCACCCTTGGCCCCGCCTACCCAGGAAGAGCACATGTTTTACTGACGAATGCTTTGCAAACAAGGACTTATTCAACAGTGGGAAAATACACGGTTTGTGTCTAAATCTTGAGCAGTCCAAGATACAAGCTGCTGCTGCTTCCCCAGAGCCTTCCATGGTCAGTAAAATGAGTAATACAGTGAAATTATAATATTTGTGAAATTGGGCGGCACAGCAGCACAGATAGATAGATAGATAGATAAATACTTTATTGATCCCGAGGGAAATTATGTGCAGTCTGTTGCTCACATTCACACAGATAGTAAACAGAATCAGATAAAAAGACACATTGCACAGTGGTTAGCACTCGGCTTCACAGATAGAAGGTCCCAGGTTTGTTTCCCGGACCGGACGGGATCTTTGTGTGGAGTTTGCCTTTTTTCCTCTAGGTGCCTCGGTTTCCCCTACCACTAAAAACATGTACAATAGGATGAATGAGATTGTGTTTGTGTGTGAGAGTGAGGGACAACGGATAGAAATTAGCCCAAGGCTATAATCCGGAGTGGTGCCTTTACATGCATGGTCCTCATGTGTGTTTATTAACATGCACTGACCCAATCAAATAAACAAAATAAGATTGAGAGGCTTTATTAGAAGCTCTGGTAACTACTTCATATAAACTGTCTTACATATCTTTATGTCAGAAACAGAGCAGTGCATGCTTTATTCACCATGAAATGTTTTATTATCAGATCGACTGGTGCAACAGTAGTTTTTCAATTATTTGTTGGTTTGTTTTCTGAGAGACATTTGCCTCTTGCAATGTTTAAAGTAAATAACAGATGATCACAAAATACCAGAAAAAAGCATAATATGTCTGGGGATTTTAGTTGCTGAATTGTTATGCATTTTAGAGAACCTTTCAATTGTGGGTCACTTTGCAGATTTTTTTAAACCAGATGTCCTAAACAAGAGAGAGAGAGTAAACTACCCATTAGATTTATTTTTGAAACTATAAGAGCAACAAGATTGTATTTAAGTTTTAGGTTCTCCACAAAGACCTCGGGTGTTCCTATACTGCATTTCATTATCGGCTCATTTCTTCTTTTACAAGTGATAATTATTCTGCTGATAACAACGCAGCCGCTTTAAAAGTTTTCACCTTGGGACTTACAAATCAAAAGTTCCTCATGGCTTCACTCAAACTGTTTAATTTTTGGGTCAAGATTGCTAGGATTTTGTTTGTGCTTGGTCCTTTTGTTCCCGACCCATTAAGCTTCTGTTTGCTAATACATGTGTCAGACATGTTTTCACACTAATTCCCCACTCTCATGTTTCCGTTACGGACAGCAGAAAGGCCAATTTGGTTTTAATTGCATGTTTGATCTTGAGAGTTCAGCACTAACCTTCAAAGTTTAACCGGAGCGCAGCGAAAGGCTGATGCATATTCTACCAGGCTTCAAGCTTGAAATTGACAGGCAACATAGCTGTGTTTTTCACATCACAATCTGTTCGGGTATCCTATTTTCAGTGAGGATTGAACACCCAAGATAAAATATGCTATTTTCATTTATGGTTTACACCCATTGGAATTGCAGAAGAATCCACAGATAAAAATCAATATGAAAGGACAGTCCACCATTACAAGTAATGAAATGCACTATCTTGCAATGAGCAAGGTCAGGGTTGCAAATTTCAATCCAGGAAAATAAGGGGCAAGTTCTGCCATGGTGCCTGTCGACCAGCATCTGAAAATAGCGGATAAATAGACGATGTCGTCAATTGCTGCATAATTTTAAAAAATACAATAAGTGAAATCAACATTTATGGGTTAAGGAGTCTTTCTCCTGAGACATTTTGTAGAAATCAGATCTAACTTCCTCTATTTTAATGTTTTTTTTTAATGAGGTTTTAAACACATTCTGGGCTGTAAGTTGCTAATAAGATGCTATTTAATTAACTACAATGCTTAAAATGATCTGCCAATAAGTTGTGGATGAACAGATTATTTATTTCTTCATTGCTCTATTTATTAATACATTTATCAATTAATTCATCAATTGTAGCCTTAAATGCATCTTTATATATATTTTGTGCCCCCCCCTGAAGCCAAAGAGCATTAACCATGAGTCCCAGGCTGCAATATGATAATTTTGGCCCTGGCTGCGCAGTCTCAATCTGACACAGAGCTGCTCAATCACGGCTGCTGTTAAACCTGCCAGAACTTTCCTTCTCAGATGTTTTCAAGCCTCAACACAGAGGGATGTTGAGATACGTCAAATGTTCCCTGCCTTTCCTTTCAGCGGTTGTGGATCTACAGGTCTGCGGCCTGTCAGCTGTTTCTGACATCTATTTTTATTGGACTTCTGAGTGCAGATCTCCGCAAATATTAGGGCGAATTTCATCAAATAGAGAGTGCCTCTGAAGGTTATGAGCTGAGGCACACATTTAAATCTGTGCTCATTTAGGGGAGTATAAATAAAGATTAAAAATAATATGGAATTGTGTCTTGTATTGATTCAAAACAGGACGAATAGTTTTACTGTTAAATACAGATCGATTCTGTATAATAAGGGACAGTAGTTGGCAAATCTAGGTAAGGGGTACCATTGGACAGCGTCTGGCAAGAAATAAGTGAATCCTCCTTTGTGGTTTCTGTAAATGAATTGAAATTCAACATTTGCAATCTGTAGTATTGTAAGATATGGAATACAGAGATATGAAGTACTCCAGCAAAGCAAGAAACCTTGGTGTATGCATCTTGAAGTTTATTCTTTCTGTGCCACCAAACTATTACTCACGTACTGTCCATACAGTCGATGTTCCATATCACGTTTGAAGATAACCCGCTCACATTAATGTTATACATGTCAATCAGATGCATGCAGTATAAATTCTCTGACACTGTGTCACAGAGACACTTCACTCACCTTGTACGCATGAATGTGTAATAAACGTGATTGACAATGATTGAGAGGTTGTAGGAGCAGAAATTCGGCCATGTGTCTATCACTCTACTCCAGGGCCAATGTGGCTCTAAAAAAAACACGCAAGCGACTCTAAATATGAAGTGAGGAAAGCGCTACAGACAAATGGGAGGAACATTTGGTTTACATTTCAAACACAGCGTCATAAATCAAACTTCCGAATGTAAAACTTTATTTGCTGCGCTGTGACCGTCTTTTGCTTGTTCCTGCCGACTTGTTTTTCCCAGTTTTGGTCGCGTTTGTGTGCATCGCCTGCTTGGTTATCATCCCTCAGGGTAATGTAATATGTGACCTGAAGAAAATAGAGCGCTTGCTGATAGACCTCACGATGGCCCTGTCCATTCGCTTTCTCTGGCACTCGAGAAAAAGAAGGGAAAAAAAAAAACCCCAGCAAGACGCAGCATTGGATGATAGCGAGCCACTAAACAAGACTTCTACATTGATCGTAGGATAAAGTTTCCTGGGTTAAAGCAAGGGTGAGTGTAGAAATATCGAATTGTCCCGGAAGATATTGCCAGAGAGAGCATCATTTCCTACAAATATGTCTCGAGAAGCTTTAGACTTGTACTGAAAGGGAAAGTGCAGTACATTTTTGAATATGAGCGAAAGGGAACGAAGGGGGGGGGGGGGGGGGGGGGGGGGGGGGGGGGGGGTGCAGGAAGTGGGGTCAGCGCCACTGCGGGGTCTTGGGGACAAAGGGTGACGTGGTGGTCAGGGCCCACAGCAGAGGAAACTCGAGATTTGTCTGAATGAGTGGTGCATAAATCATGTTTTGGAAATGGAGTGGGTGAAGTGGAGGAGCAGCAGTAGCAGTAGCAGTACACCCACCAGCAGAACAGGACAGTTTGAGAAATCACGACACGACAGGGTTACAATGCCAAGTGTGTGAGTGTGTCGCTCGGGCCAAGTACTCCCAAGAATGTACCGGAGAGGGAGTTGTGCAGACTCAAAATTGAATTGCAAAGTTGCGCGACAGCCTAGCGGTTAGGCATGCTGCTTTTCGTGCAGGTCTCAGTGTCGGGAAAGTCTCTCTTTAATTATCGCCTTATTTTCTGAAATGGCCTGTCTGACAAAGCCTAGGGGTCCAAAAAGTCTTCTAAGGAATTACAAATTATAAAGCGAAATGTACACAACTAACAACATTGGTTGATTGACACTTTAGGGACAGAAGACAGACTCTGCACAGCTGTAGAGCAGGGTAACGTTTTGGGCATGTTAGGCCTTCATCAGACAGAGGTAACCTTCCTCCTTTGATTGACACTTTAACCATAGCACGACATCACTACTTACAGTATTACTGCTACTGCGAATATCCAGTACCACAGGTGTACATTTCGACAACTGCAACAAATACTACACTTCCAATATTATTACCTTGCAAGTCGAAATACTGCTTCTAGTTCCATGAATAACACCACAACATGAAAAATACTAATGAGCACTACTTTTACCCATAGCACTGTATTGTACTTTGTGTCAAGTTTCTTTTATACACACAAATAATCACCATCATATGACGAGAGCTGTTTTTCTTCTTTTTTCTTTCTTTTAAAATGTTCGCAATGGTCAATAGTCTGGCTAACATTTTTATAGTGTATCTTTCTTAGAAGTCTGTGAGAAAAAAATGAATAGGACCTCATACTTTAAGGCTTTTTTCTCCAAAAATCATTTCTTTACGTCATAGGTGCACATGGCTAATCTTGGTAGAGCTTAGGGATGACGGTGGAAGTGAAGTAATAATAAATTACACACACATTTTCCCACAAAAAGGCCTTTGCGACTTAGAATATTTTGCTGCATAAAACATGGACGTCAGCAGCTGTGTCTGAAAGCACAGAGCCATTATTGGGGACTACAGGGCTTAAGAGGTTAAAGTGGAAGACACTGTTCAGCTCCATTGTTTGCGACTATCACCACTTCTGTAACTGCTCCTACAATCAGACCAACAACTGTCATGCCTACAAGGACCACTGGAACTGTAAGAAACTGGCGTACATTCTGTATGAGCCTTTTGTCCATCACCGTCACAATAATGCACCCTGTGATGCGTCCTCCCCTGCTGTAAAGTTCATGCGCACTTGTGGTATTTGCGTTAACATTTTATTAAATCACCATGGCAACACAGATATGATATTTCCTCAAGGTTAATTAAACAGAGATGATGAAAGAAACTTGGAAATAAAATCCAAGTTCCACTGCCCCACTGGGAAGCAATTTTAATTTGATACTTTGCAACTAAAGCAGCTATTTTCAATTAGATTACGGTGGGGCTAAACAGGCCCAGTGTTTAAGAGTGTGATGGAGGCTATTTTGGTGCTCTAGCTGTAGCACAACTGGAACACACTAAACACAGCAACAAGCAAGAAAAGATTTGGAGGATGTTAATAAAGTTTAATCAGAAGCAACATCTTGATCGAGTAACACTAAAACAATGTTAAACTAAAACTAATCCTTTGCGAAACTGCGACTGCAACTGTTTGGTTACAATTTGTGAAAGAAATTAAGCTTCCGTTTACAAACCAAAGACTGAAAAAACTCTTGAAGCTGGGGCTGTTGAAACGATAAATGTACTGATATCCAAAAGTCTTCATCAAAGAAACATTTTTTTTTATAATAATGATGGGAGCTACTCAAGGGTAGACTGATGGAAGCGAGGCTGCCGATCTGCGCCATCAGCCCCTCGGACCAACACTCACTCACACACTATATTCACCCACATTCACATTCCCGGCGGTCTCCCGTCCAAGTACTGACCAGGCCCTACACCCTGTTTAGCTTCTGCTGGGATCGGGCGTAACAAAAGCGGCATGGTGGTACTCACCCCATTATATTTTTGGGCCAAATGCTTCAACAATATATCCACAAAGAGCTTATATCTCATAAACAGTGGCTTTCTAGTGTACATTTCCACACAATATCAGGCCAAATGACATAGAGTTTTATGCCTCATTTAAAATGTAACAACCTGGTCACTGACTCCGATAGAAACTTTGAAGATTCATTTTATTTTTTGTATTTTGCAGCTTCAGCAACCTGTCCATTCCACTGTTAAATGGCTTTTGAGGGAAAGTGAGTTTCTAAATGAAAATAAAAAAACAAAAATACACACACACAAGTTGTAAGGCTGAACAGCAGACGTGATGAGAAACCTATAACTAGATTGGCCTCTGTATATTTGTATCAGAGAAGTTGATAATGAGCAGAAATTTGGTGTTAAGTGAGCAGGCTGCTTACTGCCTGTGCAGTGACAAAAGAGATAGAACAGGGAAAACTGTATAGCAGGAATGCCCAAAGTGCGGCCCGGGGTCCAGGACTCCCTTAAGAAAGAGGTTCTTAATCTCAATGGGACTTTCCTGGTTAAATAAAGGTTAAATAAAAAAAAAAAAATGCAGACCGATTCTCAGTGGCCCACAAGCTTCTTGTTGAATTGGCAAACATTCACCACATTCCACTTTTTTCTGCAAGTTGAACAATTGTACACAATTTAACCTTCAAAAACTATAATTTTAATGTGAGACAGAGCTTGCATTAAGGTTCCAGACTAAATGCAGGTGTGGGGAAGGTGTTTGATTGCACTGGCCAAATATTTGTGGCCCTCCATGCCATATACAATTCAATATGTGGCCCCTGCTGTATAGGACGAGAGATGAAAATGAATTGCACTTGCTTCATTTAAAAAACAATTATACATTTTGCAACGTGTAAAATAATAAGCAAGTGTAGCATAGTGGTAATTCGTGAATATCTGTACATTGTCAAAATGCGCTAAATTGAATACTAAAAAGGAATAAAATGAGGCTGTACATGATTAATTTCAAAGGGGTTTTTATCCATCTTTACTTTATCTTTTCCCAATAATAGTCACAGAAATGACTGATTTTGACATTCGTTTCCTAAAGCAATTATTTCTGTTTATCCAGGTTTTTAACTGGCACAAATAGTATACAAATGTGTCACAAATGTTATCCTGGCACTGGCGTATCTAAGCCTATGGTGCCAACATGAAGCTGTATTTACATAAAGTGTGAGAGCCCACCTGAAGCAGTTACCTGTACCATACAGTGCAGGCACCAATAGTGAGTTTAGAATGGTGGCTGTACATTGCAGCTGGGAAGGTGGCCTATAAATAGCCATAGCTCTGGGCTCATAGACGTCTTTGGATAGCCTTGATGCTCACACGCAAATCCAGGAGAGTAATGGATGCGTCCAAAACATCATACTTTCCTATTCATCAATATGGCACTTGACAATTTTTTCTAAAGAATGTGAGCTTTTGAGAACCATTACATAACTGTCCAGTGCTGGTAAGCAGGGTTAATGCCAGTAGCAACAAGTCAAATTTAATGCTTTTTAATGCCATTTTAATGCCCAAATTCTACATTTTTGATGCCAGAAACGCCACAAATTGGTGCATATTTAATATTAAATTCCATATTCAATACAAATTTTGATACAACTGACAACTTTTGAACAGAAATAGTGTATAATTTCTTTCCAAATAGCAGTATAGACCCTATTTTTTGATTTTTGCCAAACTTCTGCAGTAAAACTAGTTGAACAATGTCTTTATTTTCCAAGAATGTTGCATTTAATGCTTTTTAATGACATTTAAGGCCTTATTTTTGACACAATTCATTTAATGACTTTTAATGCTTTTCAATGCCACGCGGAAACCCTGGTAATACACAAAATGATCATTAATATGGAGCAGGTTTTGAATGTAGCAGCTGGATACTGTGAACCCGACTTGAATAGCTCTGAAGCATACACTCGAGCACTACCTACAGCAGCATATCTACAATAAAGGTAATTGAAAATTTATCAGCGCATTCTTTGAAGTGGCTTTACTGTGGGCCTGTTTGATCGCTGCCTGCAAAAGCCTGACCTGAAATGA